>JAXGGA010009805.1:0-49793 GCA_038373865.1 Uloborus plumipes
AACTTGAACAGAAATGAAAGCTCTGTAAAAGCACTGCGCATTTATACCTGTTCTATGCGATGCTACTGCCATCTGAAAATTTGCATATTGCTATCCCATGACTTTTGTCACTTCAGTGTAAATCCAAAATACAGCATTGTGTACAATATGCCAGACACCACAAAAAGAAATTGAGTTTACTCGCATCTGCTTTGCCGCCTCGTTTTATAACCCTAAACAGATCGCGCGGGGCACACAGTCACCCCACTCTTATCCAAACACCTGTCGCAGGGTAAATATTTATCTGTAATTAATCACCCTTTCATTATCTACCTATCTTACATTTTCTTAAAAACTTATTTTATTAAAAGTTCAAATGTGTTTCGTCATCTAATTTGTAGAAAATTTTAGAAAAACTGAGCGAGATATCTTTTTTACTGTTAGGCCTTTTGCCGGGTTAAACAGTTCATGAGTAGCAGGAGAGATTCAATACCGAAAAATTCATTGGTGTGTCTTACGAGGTTTAAGGACAATGTGTCGTTTTCGACCCCCAGCATGAATCATGAGAACTAACCTACCACCACTCACATTGTGTACGATGATATGCAACAGGTAAAATGCAACAGGTTGATGGAGTAAATTCCATGCTGGATTACAAAAAAAAAAAAAAAACATCACGAGAAAAACGTATTGGCTGTTTAAAACTTTAAATACTTAGAGGTTTGTGGACAGGGACGTCATTTCAAGTTTTTCCAGGGGTAGGGGGCAAAGGGTAAAAACACAATGTTATTTCAATAGAAAAAAAACCACGCCAACTTATGTGTACATACATTGATTTCTTAAAGTCAGGGGGGGGGGCAATTGACACCCCCTGCCCCCCTAAATGACGGGCCTGTTTGTGGATCATTTTCTCTGTTGACTGTATTCTGATTAAAATTAACTTAACAACGAGGCCCATCTTTGATATGAATCGAAAATTAAAGCTACACACTTACACAGAAATAACATTTAAATAGTAAGGTCTAGAAGATACTTACCCACATAACTCTGTGAATTCTTGTTCTGAGTTTGGTATTTCGAAAGTTTTAATTCCTTTGTTGCAAAAAGGCACTGGATCCTCATCACACTGTACCCACTGTCCTACCCCACCTGCAGAAGCAACACTTTACTTAATATGCAATGAGTTTCCGCCCATAAGCCAGGGCTGGGGCAGAACTGAAGCAAATGCACCCACGGCTCGATCATAGCATCCTAAGACTGCAGTTTCGCCCTTATTATGGGCTCCTCAGTTAGGAATAGCCAATGATCGAGCCGGAGGCAAAAATCCTCTTAATGTAGCTAAGATAGCCAACAAACTGGTAGATAAAGTGAATTTATCTTACCAGCGAGCGTCCGCAAACTATGGTGCGGTTCAACTCGAAATTTGAAGGCAAAAGCTGGGTAATGTGCAATGAGTTACCGCCCATAAGCCAGGGCTGAAGCAGAACTGAAGCAAATGCACCCACAGCTCGATCATAGCATCCTAAACTGAAGAACTTAAACATAAGGGCGAAACTGCAGTCTTAGGATGCTATGATCGAGCTGTGGGTGCATTTGCTTCAGTTCTGCCTCAGCCCTGGCTTATGGGCGGTAACTCATTGCACATTACCGCCCGGTAATCATCGATAAATTTGCTACAATGAGTTGTTTTGTTTGAAGAAGATGACGTATACCAATTTATAGGAGTTTTCAGAGGAGTTATCACAATTGTTGCTGCTGTCACATTATCTTCATTAGTCAGATTTGCATTTGTTCTTATAATTGCAGCCAGTATTTCAGTATTGGTAGAGTTTTTAGAAAAATCATTCTGGAAAAAAAAGCGCCAAATTTTGTATAACGGTCATGTATTATTTAAAACTCCCTTCTGATATTTCGGTGCTTTTATCTTGTCCATTTCGCCTCCAAAACTATTTTGGAAGTCTTTTAGAGACATGAGTTTATTTAATACATTAAACTCTCTTTGATTTTTCTGTTGCTAAACATTTAGAGCTATCAGTAGCGTTCTCATCATAGGGGGCTAATTACTATAATTTTCTGAAAATATTGTGAGAGTTATTGGCCACAACAAAACTTTAATTTTTAAGAATATATTCTTATATTACATCTCAAATTCACTTATTAGGCATCACAGCTATACATCTCACAGTATTTTAAAAGCTGTAAATGCATTGAGTTCTTTTGAAATGTCGCATAAAAAATTCTAGTCTTACCGTTTTCTGCACAACCTTTTAAACTACACTAAAAGTCCTTTTAAAGTTCAAAACAATTCGCCAAATAAATCAAAAAGACAGGAGATATACTCAAATTTAGTAAATTTTCAAGGCTTAGACTCTATACGTAAATTTAAACCACTTAAGAAAGAGCAGCTTGTATGGAAAATGGATCTAGTGTTTCAGTCTTGCGTACAGAGTTAAGCCTTGAAAATCGACTAAATTTGATTAATTAATATCTCCTGTCCTAATTAACGGACAGAAACGTGCTACAACTTTTCCTTTTCAGAAAAAAAAACCCTTTCCAGTGATATATAATACTTTGAGGTGGGGGAAGGTTTTCCCCCCTCAATTATGGCGGATACACCAAAAATGAGACTAATTAATTAATTTAAAAATAACTAATTCGAAATTAAAAATTTGGCCCTCGAGGTGCATTACAGCGGGATACGTTCGAATTTTTGAACCAAGTTTCATGTCTGTAGGTGCTGTGGGGGCTTCTGGCCAGTGGTTACAAACGAACAAACAAACAAACAAACAAACAAACACCGTCATCTTTATATATACAGGGTGTTCCGTAACAAATTGTACAAACTTTGAGGGGAGTTAGAAGTGATGATAACAAGCAAGAATCACCTAGGAACATAGGATCTGAAACGCATAGTTGACGAGCTACATATTCACAAAGTTGTCAAATTGTGTCAGAATGGTTCGTTATTACGACGGTTTTTTATTATAATTTCGATGCATTTTTTTGAGCAACAGGCAGCAAAATTTTAACAATCGCTTTCACCTTAGACACAAGATTGGGATCATCTGAAATGTTTATTGGTCAAAGACATTACACGTTTAATGTAAATAATGTTAGAAAATGTCATAAATTAAGTTCAAAGTTTCCACCATTGTTAGCGAAACATGCGTTACACCGTCAGACCATAGACTGGCGAACTCTCTCAAATCCATAATGGGGAGGTGCCCCATCATGTTGAAACCACATATGGTGTCTGATATGTTGTGGCACAGAGTTAAGTAATGTTGGTAGAACCTCTTGCAGAAAGATGAGATATTGTTGAGATCTCAGTGGAGATGGCAACAAATAAGGTCCAATTAAGACGTAACCAACCAAACCAGCCCAAACATTTACTGAAAAACGATGTTGAGCAGTCTGTAATCTTATGCCATGGGAATTCTCATCAGCCCACAAATAAGCATTGTGGGAGTTGAACATCCCATCTCGCGTAAAGTATGCTTCATCCGTCATTAAAACGCAGGATGAGAAATTTACATCTTGGCTACATTGATTGAGATACCAGTGTGCAAAACGTTCACGAATAGGATAATCTGCGGGGAGCAGTAACTGTACGCGTTGTAGATAATATGGATGTAAGCGTGCACGTCGCAAAGCACGATGAACAGACGTCGTAGATCCTCCAACAGCAGTAGCTACGGCTCGTACGCTGGTACTCGGATTTCTTCTAACGGTACGCAATACGTTTTCCTCCATTCTTAGACTATGACTATGCAGTGGCCTACCGTGACCATATCTATGATTTCGTAGGGACCCATATTGACCCAAATTGGGATGCAAATTATTGAACATTCGATGGTCCGGTGTTTCTCTCTGCAGATACCTTTCGCGATACAGCCTCTGAGCCGCTTTTCCATTTCCGTTTGCCAAACCATAAATAAGGTGCATATCTGTAAGCTCCGCATCCGTGAAACGTTCCATACTTCTCTGTGGGCGCTTGCAGCTAAAATGACTACTGAGAGAGAGCACGTGTGCCTCTGTGAACAACGCCGCCTAGCGTCTAATGAAGGCATTTCTGACTACGGATTGTTCTGCGATTTTGATTGCTTGTGATGTCCCCTTCCTCCCCTTAAACCCTTACTTCCCCTTGTCGACTACCACCCTGGGGTGTCCCTTAAATATTGGGACGAAGTTTAAGGGTTGTTAGACGGGACGATAATTTGAAGCAAATCGTATGGAAGCATAGGGTCGCAAAAGCGATGCTCAAGTAATACAGACTCACAAAACCTGTAGTCACTAATTTAATATCCAACAAAGGTTTTGCATAATATTAACTATTTAAGAAAGGTTAAAGCGGTTGTTGAAGTTTTGCTGCCTGTTGCCCAAAAAATGCACCGAAATGATAATAACCAACTGTCGTAATAACGAACCATTCTGACACAATTTGACAACTTTGTGAATATGTAGCTCGTCAACTATGTGTTTCCGAACCTATGTTCCTAGGTGATTCTTGCTTGTTATCATCCCCTCTAACTCCCCTCACAGTTTGTACAATTTGTTACGGAACACCCTGTATAGATACTAGGCCGCAAGACGGGTAAGCAAACTAAAGCATTTTTCGCATTTTCCTTCGCAATAAAAACTTTAAACCCACTTACTCCAAGCATGATTTTTTGAGCCATTACTGCACCCCATGAGCGATATCAAAGCCATTAAAATGTGTGGATACTAATAAAAATTGCAGGCATGTGATTCGGAGTTGCAAGAAAACATTAAACAAAAAAAAGAAATATATTTTTTCTAGAAAAGCCTTTTAACACAAACTAAAGCAATCGGTCTCTTGTAACCTTGAGGCACTAGTGCAACTTCTATTGTTCCTTATTATTCATTTTTCTCGCCGTTTTAATGTTTTCCTGAATAACTAAAATATCCAGAAGAACTTGTACTAAATACGAGCGTATTACTGTTTTAAGCAATAGAAAATGAGCTGTTAAGACGTCAGTGGTTTAGTTCAGGAAAAAAATTGAAAACAATAACCTATAAAGCATATCTATTACGCAACTAATTGATAAAATATGTGTAAAAAGAGTGGTCTGTTTAACTTAGAAAAACGAAGTGTCAAATAAATACCCTTCAGAACGAAGAAGAATATCAAACTATTATTTTTTTCTGTTAAATCTTTTAGAAATATCTCAATCTCTCTTTGTCTCTCTCTCTTACTCTCTCTATATGTATACATCAGGGCAGATATTTTTTATTGGAATTACGAAGCAATCGTTTTGTGGTAAGAAATATTGAGTTTTTCATCCTCCTCTTTGGCGGCATTTGCAGTGTGTGTAAAAGATGATGCTTGACTGCCACCCTAATTTCAAAATAATAGAAAAATTAGCCTCGCTTTTCAAGTAGAAAATTAGTTTCTTTTAATTAGGTAAGTAAATCCTTTTTTTTCTGGTTAGAAAGCCGTTGAGTTTTTTAATTTAAAACTTCGCCGGTTTTTTTTTTAATTTTTCTCTTTTGTTCCTTTTTGATGAACCATAGCCATTTTAATTGCTTTTCATTGTTTATGTTTAGTCAAATGAAATCGCTAAAGCTGCGTAATAAACTTGACCCTTTCCCCAATCGTTTTTCGGCGATTTTAATTATAGCTGTTTTTTTTCTTTCTCAGTGTTCTGCAACAGTTTTACATTAATCTTTAACAATTATTTGGAAGTGTTGCTGTCATTCAAAAGAAATATTTCTAACTACTTTAAGTAAATTTAAAATAAATTGGGCAACAGTAGAGAATTACTACATGCTACACTTAATTATTTGCCTAAAAGTTTCTGTTTGTCAACTTGACTAAAAATCGCAGAAACGGGAAGTTTAAGAAACAAAGATACATTTCTTTACTAAAACATTTTCCACTTTCTATTTTTGCACAGGTAATAAGAATGATATTCAAAATTTCGACCATAAGTTATTCTAAGTGTAGTGAAAAGAATCCTCTAAAGATATCTGCAACATATATTCATGTTACATTCCATGAAAAGGAGCTGAATGGGATGTATCTTTCTGGATTTAAGTGAAAAAAGGTACTACGAATAAAATGTAGATAAAATCTTTGCGAACGTAATGTACGAAGAAAGCTTTCTGCAGAGCTTTGGTGTGTATCAAACTCTAACGCAATTCGTGCTCCAGATTAAAGAAGCAACAAGGCTGACGAAACACGTCTGCTAGTCGACTTAATGCATGAGCACTAGTTTGCGAAAGAAGTTTTTATTTGAGAAGAAAGCTACTGAATATTTTTTCTTGTTACACAAAAGTACTCATCATAAACGAGAAAGTGTTCGCATCTGTTTCTGTAAAATTATTGTGAAGATTTTTAGGATTAGTGGTAGTAATCTATGTAACAACATCGATGTTTCGAAACAATGATGTTGGAAATAAAAACATCGATGGTATTGATACATCGTCCAAAAAATATCGATATATTTTAAATTTTTTGCAAAAATACGTGAATGTGCTGAAAGTAACCCCTCGTCACATTGCTCCTCGAAATATCGATTAATCGGATATATCGCGTTTTTCCTTTGTCTCCTGAAAACACATCCACCGTAAGACATTACACAATGGCAATCGTAGAAAACTTTTTTTAGTAAGATGGATATTGAAACTGCTGATTAAGATGTTATTTTTTTATTGCATAGTTTTATGAAACTTTAAAACTAGATAGTTGACAAAAACAACGATGAAAAAAGCATTCACTGTAAAAACATCGATAGTAACTACGAACACCTTTTTCTAATGACATAATTACTGTAAATACTGATTAACGATGTAACTTTTTACCGCATATTTTTGTGAAATATAAACTATCGACATAAAAATGCATAAAGTAAATAAATAAATAAATCAATAAAAAACGTCTTGCAAGTCAGGCATGTTTAAAAAACATCGAGTGCAAAACATTGATAATAATAAAAGAAAAGTTTTTACAGTGCGATTAGAACTATTAAAAGTAATATTTAAAAAAAAGTTTAATTATCGCGCATTTTTGAGAAAGCTTTTCGCTTAATTGATATCGAAAAAACACGAAACCCAAAACATCTATGTTCGAAAAATATCGACCATAAAACATCGATTGTAAAAACATTGATGTTTCCAAAACATCGACATCGATGTCACACTAGGGTGGTCACAAGTAACATGGGGAAAAAAATTTTTCAACTAATCTTTTGCGGCACCCCCTTAAAATGTGGCAATGGGCTAGAAAGTGAGATTCGCAAAGTTTTAGCTTAATCGGATAATATTAACACGTGCCGCAAAGAGGGTAAAGTTAAGAAAAACAGCGATTTTTAGCCAAAAATTGTAGTTTTTACTCTGTAAAACCAAAACTAATGATCCTAGAAGCTTTATTTTGGTCTCATTTTGTAGGAAATTTTATTTTCTTTAAGTCTAATCTTATTTAAAGTTTCGAAAAAAATGAGTAAATATTTTTCAGATTTTTCACAAGTCAGTCTGCAACGCAAATCCTCGAAATTGCAAGTAACATGGGTAAATTTTTTTTTCAACTACTCTTTTGAGACACCCCCTAAAATGTGCCAATAGACTAGAAAATGAGATTTAAAAAGTTTTAGCTTAATCGGATAATATTAACACGTGCCTCAAAGTGGGTAAAAATACGAAAAACAGCGATTTTTAGCCAAAAATCGTAGTTTTTCCTCTGTAAAACCAAAACTATTCATCTTAGAAGCTTTATTTTGATCTCATTTTGTAGGAAATTTTATTTTCTTTAAGTATAATTTCATTTAAAGTCTCGAAAAAAAATGATTGAATATTTTTCTGAATTTTTCAAGTCAGGCTGCAGCGTAAACCCTCGAAATTGCTTAGAAAAAATAAATCATTAAAATGTAAATTAATAAGTTCTTTTAGTAAATTTGATGAAATCTACGGATAACGTTGACTTTTCAGAGAAAAAACAGCAATATTATTACGAATATATAATAAATTTGTCTTTGAAACTCATAGATAAAATAAATAACTGCGAGTAAAGCTTATGAAATGAGCAGTACAAGACATAAATGAAGGGCTTGGAGGATGAAGTGGCTAAGTTAGATTTTAAAAAATGAAATAATAAAAATGAAATAATAAAAATGAAATAATAAATCTACAATGTGAGCAAATAAAACTTAGTAAATCAAACAGTAGATATCAATAGACCAATTTCATTCGCACACTAATGACAAAACCAGAAAACAAAAAAGCTGCAATAACTACAATAATAAAACTTTGAACTTTAATTACTCGCAATTTTTGTTTTGTCACTTAACCCTTTCATCTCTTAACCCCCCTTCAAATACAAAACGCTGCTTTCCTCCTTAGCGATCAGAGCTGAATATTAGCTTAAAAATCTCTGCCTTTGTAAGGGCTTTCGACCCCCTGGGGAAGGGAGAAAACTTTGATTCCCCATTATAGAAAGGTGCAATCGCCATCTCTATTGTGGGAGGGCCGAGAAATCATTAAGACACCCCACAACACTTTATAAATATAGTATTCATAGTTGTTCGCTTTGCAAGTCATCAAGCAACTAGTTTGGGACACAATCCTTGAGATTTAATGGAGAAACTTTCGGTTTCCAGAGATCAACAAGCTTGAATGTAAGACAGAAAGACAATTTTTAATAGCCGCATGTCTCATCAAATCACAGGTTCCAAGTTACCTTCTTATCTTACCTTCTATCTTTAAAACTTGCGTCAAATCAAACTGATGTTCAGAAAAGCTTCAAGTAACCAAAGGGAGTTCTCATTTTTTGTGAAAAAGCTAAGATGCTAACCAAACAATCTAAAACCTACGTTACAAACCTAGAAAAACTGTATGATGAGAGGAGAAAGCTGCGAAGAATTCTGAGAGATCCAAAAATGCCATTCAAAACCAAAGAGTTAGGCTTTTCCTTTGATAACCACTTTGATGTTTCTCATTGGGATTTGTAGAACGGCTAGTATCAGCTACAGAAGAGACATTAAATCATGACCGTCAAATTTAATTTTCAGTAGAAACGTCATATCCTTTTATAGACAGCAATTTCGTCAACAAAGATTTAATCTTATCAAAAATCGATTTAGGAATTTAGACTTAGAAGGAGCTGTTGTGTATTGGGATAAGAAATCTCATCCAGTTTTATTTAACAAAGACAATTTAGAGGCTAGCAATTTTAATAACTAGTGGTGTTGAAGAGAAGATGATAGGTGTTCCCATCCTTAAAAACAGCACGAGCGTGTACAAGTAAGTGCTGTATATTCAGTAGTTGAGCATTGGGGCTCAGTTGAAAAAAATTATGGAATGTATTTTGATACCACTGCTGGAAAATAGTGGTGGCTTTCAGGAAACCTGCGTTGTTACAGAAATATTTTCCGCATTCAGCATGTTTCCACCGCATCTTCGAAGTTGTTTTAAAAGCAGTTTTTAGTTGCAAAATGGAAATATATCTGCTGGTCCTGAAGCAAATATTTTTCAAAAATTTCCAGCTGAATGATCTGTGTTAGATAAAAAGCAATTCAAAGCAGGTACAGAAGATGAGAATATTAGAAATAAGCAATTTAGGCGAAAATTGAAACTTTCTTGTTATGAAATTAAAAGCTGCAGCCTAGGGACGATTACAGTATATACCCCTATAAATCGTGTAAAAACCAATTTTACACTAAAGCTAAAAATACAGTAAATAGTTTAATGATGTCCCATGACACAGCTGAAAGAGGTGTAAAATTAATTCCAGGCTTCAGTTCCTCTTTGACGAAAGACAAAGAGCAACGGTAGCTTTTATTACAAGTTAATGTTGTATGCTAAATGCAGGCACAGTTTCCTCATTTATCAAAAGGTATCCTATTCAAGCCATCAGCAACTTAATTTGTATGTAAAGAGTAGTAAAATGATGTTATATAATTTAACAGTATAAGTATGAAGGTGTATTAAAGCTTTTTTTGTCATTTTAACTCTTTGCTTTCCGTCTTAACCCCTTAATTCCACTATTTTAACACAGAAATTTGTTTCATTTATTTCTAAAGTATCGCGAAAATACCCCTTTTTTAATTGACAAAGTAAATCCAACAATAAGCAAATAAATTTAATTGAATATTGTAATGCTTTTAGGTTTTTGCATGAAAATTTCTTATTTTTGATATACGCTACGATTTAACCTGAAAAATGCCAAATAAATACTTTGGACATGATAGCAAAAATAAATGGGATAGCACTTAACGAGAGTGAAATTTCCTACAAAATGAGATCAAAATAAAGTTTCTAAGATGAATAGTTTTGGTTTTACAGAGGAAAAACTACGATTTTTGGCTAAAAATCGCTGTTTTTCGTAACTTTACAGACTTTGAGGCACGTGTTAATATTATCCGATTAAGCTAAAACTTTTCAAATCTCATTTTCTAGTCTATTGGCACATTTTAGGGGGGTGCCTCAAAAGATTAGTTGAGGAAAAAAAATTCCCCATGTTACTTGCAATTTCGAGGATTTGCGTTGCAGCCTGACTTGTGAATATTCTGAAAAATATTTAATCATTTTTTTCGAAATTTTAAATAAGATTAGACTTAATGAAAATAAAATTTCCTACAAAATAAGACCAAAATAAAGCTTCTAAGATTAGTAGTTTTGGTTTTACAAAGTCAAAAGAACAATTTTTGGCTAAAAATCGCTGTTTTTCTTAGCTTTACCCTCTTTGCGGTACGTGTTAATATGATCCGATTAAGCTAAAACTTTGAAAATCTCATTTTCTAGCCCATTGGCACATTTTAGGGGGGGTGCCGCAAAAGAAATTCGAAAATTGATTTTTTGTGACCACCCTAATGTCACACCACTAGTTTGGATTTAATTGGATTTGTATTGAAATTTGCGGTTAAACCAAGAATAGAGCAGTCATTCAGTCCACCGTTCTGTCACAATTCTTCATTAAATTTAAAATTAAAATTTGCATTTTTTGTAAGGTCTTTGAGGGGTAATAGTACAATCCAGGCAAAAGTACTCAATGACCTTTTCTTAATAGACCCAATGTAAAAAAAAAAAAGTACGGGTGTTTTGAACATATTTCATGTAGTTTTTAAATACTTTAGTTGAGCATTTTGTAAAACAGAATAGACTGATCGTTTTGATACTTTTATTTTTAAAGTATATTGATGCTTTACAAAAGCCCTTCATTATTGTCCAAAAAGCACTTTAATGTTTTCATAATTTATTGACTTACAGCAACATGAAATGACAAAATGAGAATCGATTACTAAATTAATGACATTTTAATACCGTTGACTAACTAGCTAACCATTTCGTTTATTCTCATTATATTTTGTATGTAGCTTCGCGTAATAAAAGGAACTACCACGTTGCACTTTTGTGTTACTGTAATTTCCAACAAAAATAGTTGTTTAAGAAATAACATTTAGAAAACATAAATTAAGTGTAATAATTTCCTTTTGTTGTGCAAAACCTTTTTGCAAACTGTATAAGCAATCGATTTAAAAACTGTAAAGGTAAATTATAATCCATAAAATTTAATTCATAAAAATGGTTTGGGAATAGGAAAAAAAGTGTCCAATATTTTATCTACACTTAATCAGTGCTGACCTCTGTGTAATATTTTAAAACTTTCCATTACCATTTCAACACACATATATATGCCACTAGTTAATGGTATTTGAATACATTAATTATTAATTTTTGAGAGTTTCTTACCTTTAATTAACAGGAAAAGAACAAAAGCATAAACTAGCATTGTTGTTTCTTAAAAATTCTTTCTCAATGGTCTTGTTTCAAGAGGAGAATAATGGCGTCAATTAAACAATGTCGATAACAAACGGAAGTGTTTTTCGTACACGCACTTGGAAACCGGAAATATTAAGCGTTTTTTGATGGAGCTCATATTTCACGTTTGTGCATTTGGTCGTTGAGAAATATGCACTGTGTCAGAATTAATTTTCTTTTCTCGTAGTTGTATAAATTCTTATAAATATGCATTTGGAAATAAAAAGATATGTTACTTTTTACAGTTCCTACGATTACCTCACAATCCTTATTCGTTCATATATACACTGCAAAAAATAGATGTTGTTTTTACAGTATAATACAGTAATGCTAATTTTATAATATTTTACAGTAATAAACTGCAAAATTACTAATTTTATAGTAGTAAACTAAAATTGCTAGGTTACAGTGATGAACTGTAAAATTGCTAGGTTACAGTGATGAACTGTAAAATTGCTAGGTTACAGTGATGAACTGTAAAATTGCTATTTTACAGTGATAAACAGTAAAACTGCTAGTTTTACAGTTTATTACTATGCATTTTAGTTTTAAACTGGAACCTCTGCTGCCAGTATAATACTGTTAAGTCTTTTACAGTATGAAACAGCTAATTTTTAAACTGTAAAATGGCTAATTTTACAATAATCTCTACTAATAATAAAGCTGAAGGTTTGTCTTTCTTTCTGTCTGTCTGTCTCGCGCGTAGCGCCAAAACCGTACGGTCGATTTTCATGCCACTTGGCACAAAATTAGTTTCTAGCATGTAGTTTTGCACCTCGAAGCGATTTTTCGAAAATTCTATTTCGTTCTTTTTCTATTCGAATTCTTAGCGAAAATTCGATAAAATAGGGAAGAAATATTTCCTACACATTTTCAAGTCTTATGTCATTCGAAAGCTTGAAATTTTCTGCACAAAATGATGTCAGTTTGAAGTTTCTACGAGTATTAAAAGAGCTGTAATAATTGTTCTTAGAATCCCGGAAATTCAAGGCTTACCTGCAGCAAAGCAAGCCAAACGATTCTAAAATGTACAGAAAATAACAACGTTACAATGCACAAATGAGCAGGGAAACTGCAGACACGTGTTTCGGCGTTACAAGGAACGCCTTTATCAATGCAAAAAAGTTGTGAGCTTATGGATGCACAGACATCCGACAAAAGCAACGGAAACAGAAGCGAAGAGCTTAAAAAGCAAACATAGCGGATTACGTGAACACCAATAAAAAAATTCGAAGCCAAAAAAGATCCAATGGGAAAATAAAGAATGAACAGAAGCTTTCTACCAGGTACGAAATGGAAAGAAAGAATTCGATTGGCGACACGATAAGCCAAAAGGCTAACATAATAAAAAAACACCAGGTTAAACTGTTAACCGCAAGAACAAAAAAGAGCAGAATGAAAGAAAGCGAATCGGTAAATGAAAAAACAAAAAAGGAAATAAAGACAAGTAGAAAATGGAAAATGCCAGCAAAAACAGAGGAATAAATTAGAAAGGTAAAAGGCAAAATTAAACAAAAGGACGCCAAACAGCAGAAAAATAAGGAATAGCATTGAGATCGTTAACTAAGTCAGAACTGTTTTTCAAAATATGGAAGGATTCCCAAAAATCAAGATCTGATGGGTTGGGGCATTTTTGGACAATTTGAAAAGAATTAAAATCGAAAGAATGATTATTTTCCCAACAATGTTGCGCAATACTAGACTTATTCAATTGTTGCTTTTTCACATAATTCTGATGTTCCTTTAAGCGGAATTTCAAAGCACGTCGCGTTTGTCCGATATAAGAGAGATTGCAATTGCAATTAATTTTATAAATACCACAACTATTAAGAGGATGAATGGGATCTTTAAGGGAAGAGAAACATAGTTTATTCGTAGGGGAGAATACCACCTGGAAATTGAAACGTTTGAGAATCTTAGCAACCTGATAACTCACAGAGGGAAAGAATGGTAAAACAACCAAATTCTTTCTAATGAAAGTTCTCTTAACAAAAGTTGTTTCGGATTTGTTAGAAAGTTTTTTAAAAATGGAATCAATCAAAGTATGAGGATAGTTTCTATCAATAGCCACAGCTTTAAGATAGTTGAGTTCTGCTTTAAGAAGTTCCGGTGAAGAACAAAGATTAATAGCACGCTGAACAAAAGAATTAAATGCAGCATATTTTTGACTAGGAGGGTGAGATGAAAGTCGATGAGGAGGTAACGAGACAGCAAAAGGTTTGCGATAAACGGTAGTTTCAAAGCCGAATTCTGTACGAGAAACTAAAACATCAAGAAAGGGAATGCAATTATCCTGTTCTTTCTCACAAGAGAATTGAATATAAGGATCAATAGCATTTAAAACGGATAAAACATCGTCATTATGGAACTGGTTATGGTTCATTAGAACAAAACAATCGTCAACATATCTAACGTAAAATTGAAACTGTAATTTTTGGAACAACTCAACCTCAAAATAATGCATATAAATATCACTAAGAATGGGGCTTAGTGGGTTACCCATAGCCAAACCATCTGACATAGTGTAAAATTGTCCATTAAAAGCAAAAGAACATTGTTCAAGGCATGTACGGGTAAGGAAAATTAATTCCTCAATTTCCTTAGAGGCAAAATGAAATTCTGAAAGTCTCCTTTGAAGGCATAACAATGCACCCTCGATAGGAACGTTCGTAAATAATGATTTAACATCAAAAGAAGCCATAAAAGAATCCTTAGGAACGAAATTATGAATTTTCTTAACAAAATCTACAGAATTTTTAACGGTGAATAAATTATGAATCCTAAGTGGAGAAAACACAGAGACTAAATATTTAGCAAGTTTATAAGAAGCAGTACCGATATTGGAAACAATCGGTCTAAAAGGGATACCAGTTTTATGTACCTTGGGTAAAGCATAAAATCTAGCACAATTAGCAATAGAGGGAATAACAGAGCGTTTAACACTTAAAGGAATAGACTGAACCGACTTAACCGCAGAAGAAATCGTTTTTAACTCTTTTTCGCTAGGATCTTTCGAAATTTCAAAATACGGACCAGAAGAAATCAAATCATTAGTTTTATCAACATAAGATGATTTGTCAAGAACAACAATTTGACCGCCTTTGTCAGCTTTGGTAACAACCAGATCTGAATTAGAAATTAAATTCTTTACACTACGACTCACAGTATTAGCAAACATAGGTTTAGAAATTTTAGAATTGAAGTCAACGTTAGAAGCAATCAGATGCCGAACACACTCTTTTTGAGTGGATGATAAGGCACTATGTTTAAAAGCCTTCTCAATAGGAGCAATAAGTTTAGAAAAAGAAGATTTGCTCGCCACAGAAAAATTATCATTGCACTTTAGAGCCTCGATTTGAGACCTATCTAAAGGAACACTGGAAAGATTAACAACAGCATTTTTATTAACCACCGGTAAATTATCAGAGATAACAGAATTCGAATTTTTACAGAGTTTAGCCATTTTCTTTTTCAAAATAACCTGATGATTCTCCGAAAAACGAAGGGTTCTAAACCAAGATGTTCTATCGACAGAATCAAAATCGGAAATAGAATTTGAAACAGAAAGATGTAAATTGTAGAGTTCACGTTCAATATAAGATAATCGTTTCCTAGTTTCTTGGATCGAAGCTCTAAGTAGAGCCAATTTCGACCGAAAAATTACTTTGTCAATCTTGACAGAACGAGGTAAATTGCATTTCAACGAAATAAAATTCGGAATAATTTTCTTGCGCCTACATTCTTGAAGAAACTTCAAATGGTTCAAAAATCGGAACTTTTTAATACGAAGATTCTGAAACCTATTAACCTGAGACATGATATTGTATTTGTTATTTTCGTTTTGACTCATGATTTTATCATGTCTCAGGTTAATAGGTTTCAGAATCTTCGTATTAAAAAGTTCCGATTTTTGAACCATTTGAAGTTTCTTCAAGAATGTAGGCGCAAGAAAATTATTCCGAATTTTATTTCGTTGAAATGCAATTTACCTCGTTCTGTCAAGATTGACAAAGTAATTTTTCGGTCGAAATTGGCTCTACTTAGAGCTTCGATCCAAGAAACTAGGAAACGATTATCTTATATTGAACGTGAACTCTACAATTTACATCTTTCTGTTTCAAATTCTATTTCCGATTTTGATTCTGTCGATAGAACATCTTGGTTTAGAACCCTTCGTTTTTCGGAGAATCATCAGGTTATTTTGAAAAAGAAAATGGCTAAACTCTGTAAAAATTCGAATTCTGTTATCTCTGATAATTTACCGGTGGTTAATAAAAATGCTGTTGTTAATCTTTCCAGTGTTCCTTTAGATAGGTCTCAAATCGAGGCTCTAAAGTGCAATGATAATTTTTCTGTGGCGAGCAAATCTTCTTTTTCTAAACTTATTGCTCCTATTGAGAAGGCTTTTAAACATAGTGCCTTATCATCCACTCAAAAAGAGTGTGTTCGGCATCTGATTGCTTCTAACGTTGACTTCAATTCTAAAATTTCTAAACCTGTGTTTGCTAATACTGTGAGTCGTAGTGTAAAGAATTTAATTTCCAATTCAGATCTGGTTGTTACCAAAGCTGACAAAGGCGGTCAAATTGTTGTTCTTGACAAATCATCTTATGTTGATAAAACTAATGATTTGATTTCTTCTGGTCCGTATTTTGAAATTTCGAAAGATCCTAGCGAAAAAGAGTTAAAAACGATTTCTTCTGCGGTTAAGTCGGTTCAGTCTATTCCTTTAAGTGTTAAACGCTCTGTTATTCCCTCTATTGCTAATTGTGCTAGATTTTATGCTTTACCCAAGGTACATAAAACTGGTATCCCTTTTAGACCGATTGTTTCCAATATCGGTACTGCTTCTTATAAACTTGCTAAATATTTAGTCTCTGTGTTTTCTCCACTTAGGATTCATAATTTATTCACCGTTAAAAATTCTGTAGATTTTGTTAAGAAAATTCATAATTTCGTTCCTAAGGATTCTTTTATGGCTTCTTTTGATGTTAAATCATTATTTACTAACGTTCCTATCGAGGGTGCATTGTTATGCCTTCAAAGGAGACTTTCAGAATTTCATTTTGCCTCTAAGGAAATTGAGGAATTAATTTTCCTTACCCGTACATGCCTTGAACAATGTTCTTTTGCTTTTAATGGACAATTTTACACTATGACAGATGGTTTGGCTATGGGTAACCCACTAAGCCCCATTCTTAGTGATATTTATATGCATTATTTTGAGGTTGAGTTGTTCCAAAAATTACAGTTTCAATTTTACGTTAGATATGTTGACGATTGTTTTGTTCTAATGAACCATAACCAGTTCCATAATGACGATGTTTTATCCGTTTTAAATGCTATAGATCCTCATATTCAATTCTCTTGTGAGAAAGAACAGGATAATTGCATTCCCTTTCTTGATGTTTTAGTTTCTCGTACAGAATTCGGCTTTGAAACTACCGTTTATCGCAAACCTTTTGCTGTCTCGTTACCTCCTCATCGACTTTCATCTCACCCTCCTAGTCAAAAATATGCTGCATTTAATTCTTTTGTTCAGCGTGCTATTAATCTTTGTTCTTCACCGGAACTTCTTAAAGCAGAACTCAACTATCTTAAAGCTGTGGCTCTTGATAGAAACTATCCTCATACTTTGATTGATTCCATTTTTAAAAAACTTTCTAACAAATCCGAAACAACTGTTGTTAAGAGAACTTTCATTAGAAAGAATTTGGTTGTTTTGCCATTCTTTCCCTCTGTGAGTTATCAGGTTGCTAAGATTCTCAAACGTTTCAATTTCCAGGTGGTATTCTCCCCTACGAATAAACTATGTTTCTCTTCCCTTAAAGATCCCATTCATCCTCTTAACAGTTGTGGTATTTATAAAATTAATTGCAATTGCAATCTCTCTTATATCGGACAAACGCGACGTGCTTTGAAATTCCGCTTAAAGGAACATCAGAATTATGTGAAAAAGCAACAATTGAATAAGTCTAGTATTGCGCAACATTGTTGGGAAAAGAATCATTCTTTCGATTTTAATTCTTTTCAAATTGTCCAAAAATGCCCCAGCCCATCAGATCTTGATTTCTGGGAATCCTTCCATATTTTGAAAAACAGTTCTGACTTAGTTAACGATCTCAATGCTATTCCTTATTTTTCTGCTGTTTGGCGTCCTTTTGTATAATTTTTGCCTTTTCCCTTTCTAATTTATTCCTCTGATTTTGCTGGCATTTTCCATTTTCTACTTGTCTTTATTTTTCTTTTTGTTTTTTTCATTTACCGATTCGCTTTCTTTCATTCTGCTCCTTTTTTGTTCTTGCGGTTAACAGTTTAACCTGGTGTTTTTTTATTATGTTAGCCTTTTGGCTTATCGTGTCGCCAATCGAATTCTTTCTTTCCATTTCGTACCTGGTAGAAAGCTTCGGTTCATTCTTTATTTTCCCATTGGATCTTTTTTGGCTTCGAATTTTTTATTGGTGTTCATGTAATCCGCTATGTTTGCTTTTTAAGCTGTTCGCTTCTGTTTCCGTTGCTTTTGTCGGATGTCTGTGCATCCATAAGCTCACAACTTTTTTGCATTGATAAAGGCGTTCCTTGTAACGCCGAAACACGTGTCTGCAGTTTCCCTGCTCATTTGTGCATTGTAACGTTGTTATTTTCTGTACATCTTTAGCACAAAGGTATTTGTAAACTTGATTCTAAAATGGTTCAGCTCGAGAATAAAATTTGTTTGAAAAGAGAGATGAAATGAATTATTTTATCAACGGAAATCAACTTTTCATGTTGTTACCATGGTTACGTTTTTATTTCGTTTATTTGTTTCGTTCTTTTTCCCTTAATAATTTTAAAAATGTATTTGTTTTTGTAGCAATCCAAACTCCAAGCCTTATTAAAATTAGTCAAATGAAATATAATAAAATCGTGATAAGATGGCACCTGTCAATCAAATGAGAAATCGAGTCCTTTCTTTAAAATAGGTAGAGAAGGAAGAAACTGACGCGTACCATTTTTGTGAGTTTAGAGATATTTTGGCGATCTGACGAGTTGTGTAGAAGAGGGAAACATTGTTTAACCAAATGAGGTCAAAAAAGAAACAACATGATAGTAAACCATTCTAAATTTATCGTCTGGCAAAACATATTTTATTTCCTTTTTTTTATTTCAATATAAATTGCAGTAAATGGCTTGAGTGAACGAGTTTGGCTTTTAATTTATCATTTGCTGGTTGATGTTTGTCGATGTTTATTGTTTTTATTATCATGGTGAAGAATAATGCACGAAATTTCTATTATTTTGTTTTTGAAGTTAGGAAAGAAAACTTTCTTCTTCTTTTAAACTTTGGTAAGATTTCTGTTGGTTTCTGTGAGCAGCAAAATTGTTCTTATTTTCTCTTTTGGCTTATTTTTGTGCACCTCCCCTTGGGGTTGCATTCGAATTTCCCCAAGGGGTTTTTTACCCCTTTTATAGGGTAAATCAGTGTTAATTTCAATGCAGACAAAAGTGATGTGAATTGGCGCGACCACTTGGCGAAATATCACCAAGCTTTTAGTCTGCAAGTGTTTGACGCCAATTTGGCAATATATCGCCAAGTTGGCGACAAATTTGGCGAATTTTTTTTATTTTTTATTTGGGTTCAAGTTGGCGCTATTAGTGATATTTTGCGAAAAATCCACTGAATGATGTTAAAATCGGCGATGTTTAGGAGATTAATCATTGTAAAACATTTTTTTGCATTGTTTCGTGGCAAACTAGGGACGTAAATGTTTGAATTGTTATCTTGCTTACTCCAAGCACTATTTTAGCACTTAAGGCATCTACTAAGAAATTTACACGTAAAAGGAAGTAGTGTGGGTTCCATGCCAAATTTTTATATCATTCTTTGAAAGAATTATAGTTGAATTATAACTAAAATAGAGTATTTTTTCTGCTATATCAATTTTTTACAAATGAATTTTTAAGTTTATACCACGGGCAAAGCCGTGCGGGTACCGCTAGTTAATATAAAATATAGGAAAACTTTTCATTAAGTGCATTTACTCTATGTTTGCAAACCACCATCCTTTAAATTCCTTCATTTCCATAGTGTGGATATTAAATTCCATTTCATTTCATTGTCTTTTTCGCTCTTTTATTGGTGATGGTAAAACATGTGAATGTATGCGTGCAAGAAAGGAAACGTTTTAATATCAAAGAAAAAAGAAAGCCCCTCGTTAAACATAAGGGGAAAAAACAAATAATGTCTGAATATTTTTCAATTTTAAACTTAATGCAGCATCTTATGTTGGATTTTTGCTTTCGTTCATTAACGTTGTTTTGAACAGTATTTTTCCTCGAAATTTGTTTGTTCTGATACGAGTTTGATTCTCACAGAAACATATTAAAAATTACTTTACATTTTTGTTCTGTTTAAAATATCAACCTTGCAACAGTAAAACCAATAAGTAAAAAAACCTTTTCGGTCAAAATTAATTAAAACCGATTGTAAAATTATATTAACAGCTCTTTGAGTACTAATGTATGTATTAAAGGATTAAGTTCTTAAGACTCACTTTTTAAAAAAACTTTGGGATTTCCTTTGTCTAAAGTGATTTTACTCATAAAGATTCCTTTTATATTTCATGGAAATCCTCATGCATTATTTTAAATAATTGCAAATTTTATTGAGCATAATTACATTCGAATACGTAATTGAATTAATTTTCTTAACAGAATACCACGCACTGTTCTTGATTTAGAAATGAAACACTTCAAAGAGAAATGTTTACACAATTCCAAGTTATTTGTAGCTACGGTTATTGATTAATCTCTATTTAAAATAATTTTTGGATACATAATTCTTTGAAGTGTTATATATTCGAGGATTCTTCAATAAGGAGATTATTACTTTATTGGAAAATAAAATATCAAGTCACAGAAAACAAACATTTTATTAATTACTAGCTGTTGTGCCCGGCTTTCCTCGGATTTTAAATGCAGCATATAAGTTTAGAAAATATACATTGAAAATTTTTAAGCAATACAGTCCTTGAGAGAATAGAAATTACTTAGCGTTCGAAGATCCATGGACATGCGATAATAAAGCATTAGAAATCGTGAAAGATTAATTTCAACATGCAACAACAGAAGATACGTAAATTTTTGCGCGAAAATGAATCAAAGCGGGAAAAGAAAAACGCAGACGATAAAAAAACTAAATACGGCAGACGATAAATATTTATTACCATTAAAAGTGCAAATGATTCCCAAAACGTACAAAGATGAAATCCTCTACTAAAATGCAATAAAAAAATTGCTTACAAGAATTATCAGCAGAAAAATAACAGTAAAATATTTTTTTAGCAAAAAAAAAAAAAAACAGGATGGCAATTTAAAAATCTTTCTGATCTATTTTTTCTTTTTACACACGTTTTCAATTTCTTTAACGGGGCAGACGATATTTTTATTCTCTGATGATCTTTCAATTTACTGCATGTTTAGCTGATTATAATTATTCATCCCTCCTCCTCGAATTTCTTTGGCCAAAACTGATTGGGAAAATAAAATGGAAGGTTTAGGGTTACAATTCTATTGAAACTGGCTGAGGGGGGGGGGGATAATTATTTTCTGGCACTAAGGGCAAAAGCAATTTAAGAATTTTATTTTTGCAGCACTCAGGCAAAAATGGCAACAGATAAAAATCATTAATTAGATTTTTTTCACGCGCAAATGATCGTCGATTTTCAATTAAAAATTAAATTCTGCTTTCTTTCAAAAGCCCGTATCTATTTTTAGGGTGGAGATATCGATTAGTGGTTTTGAAAACCGTTGGAAGGAAACTTTCCTAAAAGGTATTTTTTGCGTTTTTTCGAATGAGACCAAGATCGAGCAGATCCGATAAGTATTTCGTGTAGAAAGAGTCATTTTGAAGTAATTTATTCCAAATTCGAACAGATCGGTACTTTTTTCCCGCTCAAAATCCACCCTATGATCCTTCCAGGTGCCCAAGTATCTCCCTGCAAAATTTCGTCCAGTTCCGACGTAAACTCTGTACCTCAGAACCAGACTAACGTAAGTCCATTTTCGTCATTTTTCAGTAGAGGGGAAAAACGATGTATTCGACAATCGTTTTTCCCCTGTACCGAAAAATGACGAAAATGGACTTACGTTAGTCTGGTTCTGAGGTACAGAACTGTGGATTTGTATAAGGTACACACACACACTTATAAACATATACATTGTTTTATTTGCGTGGATTTATTTATTTCTAAAATATATTTATTTATTTTTTATTTTTTATTGTTAGCAACGGACTAAAAATAAAATTTGAGGTTTTTTACTTTTATCCAAAAGAAAAAGTTCAATTTTAGATTGTATTAATTTTTTTCATTGAAAGCGATTGAAGATTTCTTTACTAAGAAAAAAAATGCTTGCTATATTATTTAAAATGTGCTACTACTTCTCTTTTTTGTTATTTTTCTTTTAATTTGTTTTCCTATATATTTTATCAGATGATAAAGGTATATTTCGTTTTAAGAAATTAGAGTTAAACGCTAAAAATATATGTTTGATATACCTTTGCAGCCGTATAAAAAACAGAATATTGACCAGATGCAATAATGTTGGTGGTGTGTGTGGTAGGAACGTTTAGTTTTGGACAAAACTTCGTGTTTTTGCATAGTAAATAATAGCTCAGTTATATATTTTTTTAATCTATTGCTTCATTACGTCCTTATGCCAAGTGCGGTTTATCTCCCGTACAAGTGCATGGTCTGACATTAAAAATATGAGTGACGCGCAGCAACATAATTTTTTTAGTCATGGTAGCACGTTATATGTGAACCATTAAATGCTACAGGGGCATTTCACAGTATTTGTGACTTATGGGTATCCGTAACAACACTTTTTAAAAGTTTAAAATTTTTATATATATTGAAAAAGTACATTCTAAAGTATATGAATATCATATTGTTTTCATAGTTCACTTTAATTTATGTTTGTAATTGCACTCGGAACATTGGAAATGCAATTTTCACCGTTACGGACTCTACATTGAATTTTTCTTTAAAAACTAAACTTTTATTCCAATTATTGTTACGTACTCTACAGTCATCATTTTCACAATCCATAATTTTTTATAGAACGCACTTTTTGATTAAAATTGTTAGCTATATGAGAGGTGAGCCTTTACTTTATCTTTCTCAAGTACCAGTTTTGGCTTAAAAATCGGTTTAAGCCAGATTTAAAGAAAAATTCAACGTAGAGTCCGTAATGGTGAAAATTGCATTTTCAATGTTCTGAGTGCAATTACAAATATAATATAAAGTGAACTATGAAAACAATATGGTATTCATATACTTTAGAATGTACTTTTTCAATTTATAAAAAAATTTTAAACTAAAATGTTTTGTTACGGACACCTTTACGTCACAAATACCGTGAAATGCCCCTACAGCATCGTTATTTTATTTTATTTGCATAGGGGACTTTTTACACAGGTGCAAAAAGAGTGGGGATAAACTCCCCCGGATTTACTCTATATAGCAAAATCATGCGAAGACATCAGTAAATTTCATTTGATTTATGGCAAGACTTCAACAAAACGACTGTTAAAAGTTAATCCAGTGCAAAGTTCCTTATTGGTTTTACTGCGGAACACTGCATACAACTTATACTCAGAATTGGTTAAAAACTTTAAATGCTTGTGAAGTATATGGGTGATTCTACAAAAATGGGCAAATTTGTGTTCCATACTGATTGCTCTTTTTGTTTTTAATTTAATAAAAAACTATTTTGAGAATATTTTTATGCGTCTTTTGTTCTATAATTTTCGTTATCAACAATGTCAATATTTAATAATTATTCATTTTAAAAAAAGGATATTAGATTGAAATGTCATCCACATGCCCTGTACCATAGGTGCAATTTTCACAATCAATGGAATATAGATTTAAAAAAATAAGTGATTTTTTTCTCAAGAGTTTTTATTTATAAATATGAATGTGTGCAAGATGTAAATCACAATAAAAGCTAAATAATATGAAAATAATGTCTCTAAAAGTTAATCTAAACTTTGTCCCAGCGATTATCAGTCATCCACGTGTCTAAAAAGTATAGATATTTTTCTCTGAAATGTTTTATTTCAAAATCTGGCAACACATCTTAAAATAAAGCATGGAACTTTGCTATTCCTGGCTGAGGATTAATTTTGCTGTTCTGCAATTACTTTTTGATAAAAAGCAAGCTAAACTCAATTTTCAAGGCAAGCGTTTTTTATCTTTGTCATTAACATGCCCCACAGAATGCATGTAGAATGTACATGTAAATAAATTTTGATAATGAATAATCCTAAGGCTTACATTTGTAAGCTCTAATTCGAAGTGAAGCCGAAAAATATTCAGATATGACTTTTTGAGAACACAATTACTTGTGTTTTGTCATTCACATGCCCTTTTTCTATTGTCATTCACATGTCCCAATATAAGACACGTGGATGAATCAAAAGCCAAACTATGACAGTACAATGTTAAAAAATTATGTCTAACAGTTTACTGGTTAAAAAATTTCATTAATATACCTATTGTGTTTGCGTTATTCACATACTTACTGTGTTATATTCACATACCCATTGTGTCATCCACGTGTCCTTTTTATCATTCACATATGCCTTCAAAAAAATCAAAATCTAAAAATACAATAAAATACAAACATAAAAGCTCTGCTGATATTCTATTTTAATTATGTAACTTATCAAGTGCTTCGCTGATTTTTTTCAGACTTTTAATTTTAAATTAATTTTTTGAAATCTACATGTTAGAAATATTCCCGTATTTGTAGAATCACCCATATAAAATAATGAAACACGTGTAAAACAAGAAAAAATAAAGCTATTCATTGCAGTTTAGTTAAAACCAAATACATAAATCGATCTTTCTAACCACTTAATTTAGTAACAAAGCTATACAGAATGATTTACTTAAATGATTCAATCCATTAATTTAAAAATACTTCCGAATGACTTTTGCATTATAAATATTATTCTCTTACGTAATTGAAGCGAAGATAACGAATCTATTAATTAAGAATTTGTTAGAAGTGTTCTCTTATCTGATGTTTCATTAGAGGTTATCAGCCAGATTAATGCTTTCGTATTTTACACTAAGAATTTTGTTCATTATTTTGCTGCCCTATTATGATGTATCTATTACCTGTTGTTCTCATAGTATAATGTAAACTGCTTCATTTCACAAACATGCAATTATTTCCAAAATTGTGACAAAGTTATTGTACCTCTGAATCAAATATTTTCATAGTAACGTCAAAACAATCTAAGCAGACGAAAGCGATGTTGTATTAAATCGCAAACCGTATAACACAATATTTTCAAAGTACAATTGAAGTTGACGAGTTTTATAGGATTTTGAATTCTGAATGGTTGTAGGACATGATTTTACCAATTATTTCTGTAATAGGGACAAATATCGACCAGAATATTTTAGGGTGCTCTTAATTTTAACCCATTAATGCCCAGTAGCCTAAAAGCGGGACGCTTGTTAGTTATTGCATACAAAAACCTGTAATGGGTATATCATTTTACTAAAGTCAAATAGTCCTTCTTGAGAAAACCAGTTAGAACCACTATTTGGACATCAGAGTTTATTTATTGACAGCTATTTTCAGACAAATCAGTCAAGCAACGGTCCAGCGTGGGTAGCCACAGAAAGTAAGTTTTTTTTGCGAATTTATTTTTCATAAAATTAAACTGTTTTAAAATGATTTGCTTAAAATTGATTACAGATGCCTTCTGTAAGGTTATTTTGCAAAAGTACAGTCTAGTAAGGTCGTATTTTGCTCACATATCTGCAAAATATCCCATAAACAGAACGTTAAATAACTTAATAACTATGGCAACGGCGAACTATTTTAAGCCTGAAATGTATGTAAACTATTCGAAGTAAGAGTTTTAAGCAGATAAAAATTGAAAAAAAATATACATATATATATATTTATTTTCGTATTGTTATATACAGTTAGTCTTCTATCTTTTTTTTTTTTTTTTCACACTGCCTAGTTTTCATTATTTAGCATTTTTATTTTGGGCTGAAATCGCAAAAGTTATTAAAAAATCAACACTTAGAAATAAATATCATCGTAGTGCTTGTATTTTGTATTAAAAGTTTACTGATAGTAAAGAACTAATTTATCTAATTTTAAATTACCGATGTCAAGTAGATCACATATACATATGCAGAGCTTTGAATTTTAGAAGACACATGGGCAATTTTATTTTGAAAGAGACTATCGATTGCTGCACAAAAGAACCTGCAGACGCTCCAAATACAGTCGAACCTGTTTATGGGCGATTCTCTGTAAACTGGTAATTAGCTGTCCGAACTGAGTATTTTAAAAATAATAAAGTGTAATAAAGTAATTATCGCTCTTCATACAAGTAAAGCATTAATACTTTGCGGCCCAATTGTACACTGCTTGACATTGAAAATGCAACACCAAGAAGGAGTGGTCAGAAATTTATGAAATTTGGTAAGAAGACAGAGACAGCATGGAACAATAAGTGATATTTATTTCAAAATAAATAAAAACAATTTAGAGCGAGGACGGCGTCGGCTCAGTAAGAAGCAGGATCACCGCGGACAGCGATGCACGAAGAAACACGTCTAGGCATGGAGTCAATAAGCCGGCGGATGGTGTCCTGAGGGATGGCACTCCATTCCCTTTCAACCATTTGCCACAGTTCGTCCTCTGAACGAGGCAGTGGCAGGTTCTGCAAACGGCGTCCAATCACGTCCCACACATGTTCGATTGGTGACAATTTAGGAGAGTATGGTGGCCAGGAAAGCATCTGTACACCTCGTAGAGCATGTTGGCTGATTCAAACACTGTGAGGCCGGGCGTTATCCTGTTGAACAATTGCATTTGGCAGACCCTGAAGGTAGGGGATTGCCACCGGCCGCAGTACATTATCTACATATCATTGGGCCGTCATAGTGCCCCGAATACGAACTAGAGGTGATACGGAATTGTATGCAATAGCGCCCCAAACCATTATGCCACGTTGTCGCGCTGTGGGGCGTTCCACAGTTACTGCCGGATTCGATCTTTCTCCACGTCGACGCCACACACGTATGCGATGACTATCGCTGGACAAACAGAAGCTGGATTCATCTGAGAACACTACGGTTTGCCATTCTGCCATCCACGTCGCTCTGGTCCGGCACCATTTCAAACGTTGGAGTCTGTGCTGTGAGGTCAATGGCAGTCTTCTTATCGGGCGCCGTGATTGCAAGCCACGTGCAACCAGTCGACGGGAAATGATTCTGGTCGACACAGGAACATCCAAGGTACCTTGCACGTGCTGCAGAATCGACGTTCAAGTGACTTGCGGGTCCGCCACAGCTTGTCGGTGAATCCGTCGATCCAAGCGGTCTGACGTCACTCTGGCTGCACCTGCACCCCTCAATGTGGCTACATTTCCTCTTTCCAACCATCTCCGACACAGCAGATGCACAGTGCTTGCATCCATGTGGGTATCAGCTGCAATTTGACGTATGGACCAACCTCCCCTTCTCAGTCCGATCACCATACCCCTTGTAAAGTCGTCTATATGCTGGAAGTGTCTTCGTTGAGGACGGCGTGGCATTTCCTGCTATCACACGTATCCTTCGAGACAAAAACCAAATTTCTCCGATAATTAGTCAGGCAGAAAAACCAACATGAACATAGCCCACTTTTTAAATTCATTCTCTTATATCTTACTTCACGTGCGTCGGAGAGCTGCGCATTTCATATCATTTGCATAACTCAGTGACGTGCGTCTACTGTAAAATTTGCATGAATTTCTGACCACTCCCTCTTGGTGTTGCATTTTCAATGTCGAGCAGTGTAGAAAAAATAAAGCTATTCATTGTAGTTTAATTAAAACCAAATGCATAAATTAATCTGTCTAACCAATTAATTTAGTAACAAAGCTATGCAAAAGACTGTAGTTTGAAGTACCGCATGATTTACTTAAATGATTCAATCAATTAATTTAGAAATACTTCCGAATGATTTTTGCATTATAAATATTTTTCTCTTACGTAATTGAAGCGAAGATAACGAACCTATTAATTAAGATTTTGTTAGAAGTGTTCTCTTATCTGATTTTTCATTAGAGGTTATCAGCCCAATTAATGCTTTCGTATTTTACACGAAGAATTTTGTTCATTATTTTGCTGCCCTATTATGATGTATCTATTACCTGTTGTTCTCAGTCACAGAATGTAAACTGCTTCATTTTACAAATATTCAATTATTTCCAAAATTGTGACCACGTTATTGTACCTTTGAATAAAATATTTTCATAGCAACGTCAAAACTAAAGCAAACGAAAGCGAAGTCTAAGCAAACGAAAGCGAAGTTGTATTAAATCGCAAACCGTATAACACAATATTTTCAAAATACAATTGAAGTTGACGAGTTTTATAGGATTTTGAATTCTAATGGTTGTAGGCCATTATTTTACCAATTATTACCACTTAGAAAATGCTCTTATTTCAATACTTTTTCTGGAATCTTCAAAATGTAACTGCAATATACTGTAGTAAAAAATACGTTCTCAATTAATTTCGTGAAATAAAACAAAAATTTAACATATTTTTATCCTTTCAAGCTGTTTCGGGAAAAACTGATACGTTTATTACCCGTGGAATTGCCCATGTATTAACCCATTTATGCCCAAGTTTTTTTTTTATAATTTTTTTTCAATTTTCATCTGCTTAAAACTCTTACTTGGAATGGTTTACATACATTTTAGGCTTAAAATTGTTCGCCGTTGCCATATTTATTAAGTTATTTAACGTCCTGTTCATGGGATATTTTGCAGATACGTGAGCAAAATACGACCTTACTTGACTTTACCCAAGTAGCATCAACTCATCGGATTTTGCTCGGCCGATCAACTAACTCCTCGTAAACTGATCCCGTAACGCACGACGACATCGTTCCGATCAGTATCCGAGCACGGTTTTCGATGAGCTACTTTTCATCGGAAAGCGATATCTTTCGGATCAACTTTCCCGATGAAAATACGATGAGCAAAATTCCATCGGAAAATGATATCCTTCCGATCAACTTTCCCGATGAAAATAAGATGAGCAAAATTCCATCGGAAAATGATATCCTTCCGATCAACTTTCCTGATGAAAATAAGATGAGTTATATTCCATCGAAAACGATATCCTTCCGATCAAATTTCCCGATGAAAATTAACCGAGCTATGTGTTATTGGAAAACTATATACTTCCAATCAAATTTCCCGACGAAAATATGCCAAGCTACAGATTTCATCGGAAAGAGGTCGTAAAGATCAAATTTTCTGATGAAAATTTTCCCAATCTCAAATTTTTGTTAAATATGCAGTGTTGGTCTCATTATTCGCAGACTTGGTAGCGTGGTGGTAGAGCGTTGGCTTTCCGCGCCGATAACTCGGGTTCGATGCTGGAGTTGGCCAGTCGCAAATGGTTGGGGGAAATTATAATGAGGTTCCAAAATTCACTGCCACGGAACTAAACTGCGCTCTTTTTTCTTTTTTTCTCTTTTTTCTTTAAATTGATCCAACTCATCGTATTTTGATCCAAAATTGATCCTAAATTCATCGGCACGGGACTGCACTGCTCGTAAATAGCTCCAAATCTCATCGTAAACTCATCGGATTTTGCTGCTCGGATTCTGATTGGCCGATGAGACATATTGGAGCAATTCCCGATGAAAACTCATCGAAATCCGATCACCGGCCGATGAGAATTTCATCGGGTTTCGATGAATGGCCGATCATCGGCCGATGAGATTATGCTGCTAGGGTACTTTTGCAAAGTAACATTACAGAAGGCATCTCTGATCAATTTAAAGCAAATCATTTTAAAATAATTTAATTTTATGAAAAATAAGTTCGCAAAAACTTACTTTCTGTGACTACCCATGCTGGATCGTTGCGGTTGCTTGACTGATTTGTCTGAAAATTGCTGTCAATAAATAAACTCTGATGTCCAAGTAGTAGCTCTAACTGGTCTCCTCAAGAAGATGGACTATTTAACTTGTGAAAAACAGCTTTAGTAAGAGGATATACCCATTACAGGTTTTTGTATGCAGTAACTAACAAGCGTCCCGTTTTTAGGCTACTGAGCGTAAATGGGTTAAAGTCGCATATAAGTCTTACCCTTCACTTAGACCTGGGACACATGCGATGCAAAGAATTCTTGCATTTGCGACGCTGGCACTGGAAACTATAGCTGGCTCCTCTCTGAAACTCAGGATACACACTTGCCCAACGTAGCCGTCACTGCTGCATACCCAAAGGTCTGGAAGGCCACTCCCCTTGGGGTCTTCACACACTGCTGCCGCACAGGTAATCTATGCATAAACAAATTCATTTTACTGCAGTTTTGCAAAACATACAAAATATCCTCAAACTTACACCCAAGTAGCATCAACTCATCGGATTTTGCTCGACCGATCATCGAACTCCTCGTAAACTGATCCCGTAACGCACGATGACATCGTTCCGATCAGTGTCCGAGCACGGTTTTCGATGAGCTACTTTTCATCGAAAAGCGATATCCTTCCGATCAACTCTCCCGATGAAAATAAGCTGATCATACAAAATTGATCCTAAATTCCTCGGCACGGGACTGCACTGCTCGTAAATTGCTCCTAATCTCATCGTATTTCGAGCAAAACTCATCGGAATTCGCTGCTCGGATTCTGTTTGGCCGACGAGACATATTGGAGCAATTCCCGATGAGAACTCAGCGAATCCGATCATCGGCTGATGAGAATTTCATCGGGTTTCGATGAATGGCCGATCATCGGCCGATGAGATTATGCTGCTAGGGATAACAAGTAACTTTTAGGAAAATAGCTTTAATCTATATACATAAAAGACTACTTTTGAAAACGTATGTCCGGTGTAATCTTCTAAACTACTGAACCGATTTTAACCATTTTTTCACCGTAGATAGCTACAGTAACAGGGAGCAGGATAAACTATAATTTATTTCTAAAAAGCTTAGTTTAAAAAAGTTATTATGGAAAACAGTTAATTTTATGTCATTTCCTCATTAAATGATTAAATTTTCCACCCATTGTTGTAAAAATTTGGTGCCATGCAGCAACAATATTGATTGTAATCATATTGAAAATTTTGAACCAAGGCTTCTCTGGAGTAAGTATGGAATTTATTGCCTTCTAAGGATTTTTATATTTATCTGAGCCAACAATCGCTAACGGGTGAAATAACAAGAAGTTCTGTCAAGAACTAAACGAGCCTACTTTCCCGTACATCGACATAGGCATTGTAGCATCTGATCAATATTCTCTTGATTATCTAAAACTAAAAATTATGTCAAACATATCTTTTTGCACTTAAAGCTGATTTCTGAAAGCAAAATATACCCCTCTCATCAGATAAAATAGACACGTAAAAAGTAAATAAACGAGTCAATAAAGTTTTGTCGCACCTTTAAAAGAATGTAACTGCTATAGTTCTTCCGTAGAAAAATTCCACAATCGTTTTCAAAAGAAAAAAAATTAAATAAATAAAATAAAAGTACAAAGAACTTCAAAACACATTTTATCAAAGAAAGAAAAAAAAACTCGTTCGTTAATAAAATGTCTTGAATTTCATTTTTAATCCGTTGCCAGTTGTTAAATATAAATAAGGAATAAAATGCTCTCGTGAATGAAAAATTTTTGTTAACAAAAAAAATCGTCTGATAAAAAAAAATAATAATAAATTAAACAAAACAAATAAATAAATAAACAAAAAATCGTCTGCCTAGTCAGTCATTTTTTCTCAGCCTGCATTTCCGCCATGTTTGCGGAGTCGGAGTTGGAATCAGAGTCCTCACAGAATATTATTCAGAAAAGTACTTTACAATACATTATTTATCAAAACCATTTTCTTACAAAGTTAGTTTGAAGGAAATCCGCCTTGAAGTTCAGAATCAACATTCAATTTAAATTTCTCCGTAGGCGCTCATGTTAAAATGTTTTCTGAACGGTTCATCATTGAACGAAAAATGGTTCAAATTGAAAAGTGAAATATAGGAATGAGCCTCTCCGAGATCTTTCGAACAAAAAAAAGTTTATTCCATTCGGACGGTTCACTTAAAAGTTATTAGGTGGGGAAAGGTTGTTTGAACAGTTCAATGTTGAACAAAAAAAATGTTCAAACTGAAAATTTAAATACGGTAATGAAGCATCCTTGTTGAGATCTTTTGAACAAAAAAAAAAGTTTGTTTAAATCGGACGGTTCACTCAAAAGTTATTAGGGGTGAGAGCTTGTTTGAACGGTTCAATGTTGAACGAAAAATTGTTCAAATCGGAAATTTAAAAACGGGAATAAAGTATTCTTGATAAGATCTTTCGAACAAAAAAAACTTTATTCAATTCGGACGGTTCACTTAAAAGTTTGAACGGTTCAATGTTGAACGAAAAATTGTTCAAATCGAAAATGTAGATACGGGAATGAAGTATCCTTGAAAAGACCTTTCGAACAAAAAAAAGTTTGTTCAAATCGGACTGTTCATTCAAAAGTTAGTATCGCGGGACCGGTTGTTTGAACGGCTCAAAGTTGAACCAAAAATTGTTCAAATCGAAAAATGAAATATGGGAATGAGCTGTACTCGCCGAGATCTTTCCAACAAAAAAAAGTTTGTCCAAATCGGAATGTTCATTCAAAAGTTATTAGGGGGGGGGGGGGACAGACAGACCGACAGACCGACCGACACACAAATTCCCCATCTCAATACCCTACTTTCAAATTTTTAATTTTTCGATATTTATTTCATTTTTTTGTTTCTTTTTGACTTTTTTTTACTTGGCGATATTTTTTGAACTTGGCGATATTTTTTGGACTTGGCGATATTTTTTGGACTTGGCGACATTTTTTAGATGCATTAAGCCAATTTTAATGCTTTTTTCGTCTCTTTTATTTTTAACGGGAAAGTAGGCTAAAAAAACATTGATTTTGGCAATAGTTAGAGAATAGAAAGTGTTTATTGTCAAAAAAATTTCTAAATTAGGTATATAAGATGTTTTCACCTCACCAATGTTGTCACGAGGATAGAAAATAATAATGGGACTTATTTAACGAGCAATATTTGGAAATGGTTAATTTCAGTGCGATTGATACTGTAAATATATATTTATTTTAATATACCAAGCTTATAACATTTCCTATTTACTCAAACATTATTTGTAGCTTGCTATTTTTTTTTAGCTTGCATTATTTTTTTTATAGTTTATCCATAACATAGCCATTGTTTACAGAAGTAGCCATTATGTTTATAGATATGCACTTTAGTGTTGGTAAATTTATGAATGAGTTTTACTAAACCACCCTACACCCACAGAAACCCGGGCAGGGTCGGGTACCCGACTAGTAATAAATAAAACAGTACTAACATACATTAGTTTTCAAAATCAAGACAATTTGTTTTTGTACATTCTCATTTGCAATTTTAACAGTAAATATGAGTAACCCTCAACGTTGAAATGATAGACAGTGGTGCAGTGTTTTCCATTACAAAACAAAGCTATAAACAAAAGGCTTCTATAAAACTACTATGAAAATCAATAGTACCTAGTATTTTAATATCAATTACTTACAGCAATATTTAAATGTAACGACAAGCTTTGTTTCACTAATTATCTAGAAGTGAGAAAATAGTTTTAAAAAATCAGGTAATATTGTGAAAAATTCATAGAAAAAACCAGACCAGTTAAAACAAAAATATGAGAAGTAGCAACTGACATACATGTGCACATTCCAATGTTGCCAACTTTCAAACATAAAATTATGAATTATGTGTCCTTAAACTGTGACATTAATGTTAACTATTATGGTTATAGTTTTCTTATTAATTCTTCCGAAGTCCGAAATATTTTACGCGTACAAATAAAAATCTGTAAACCGGTTTGACGTTTTTCGGACCAATACCGGTTCACCAATCAAGCGGTTGAGAATCCTTGTCGTAGGCTTCATCAACATGATAGGCTAAACAAAAAAAGTAAATTCTACAAACATTTTGAATGGCATAGCAATGGAACACTTGAAATAAGAAAGTTTCATATGGACGTTTTCTTGGTCTCATTCAATACTATAATGCCCTTTAAATTAAGTTTAGACGAGAAAAAGGCTTTAAAAAACTTACCTGCAGGCCGGCTCTAGTTTTTCGGATTGGCAATGAGCAAAGAAATTCAGGTGGACAGCTTTTTTCGGAGCACTTATCTGTTAAAAATACATTAAATAAAATCCGCTTGTACTGTATGAGCTTTATAAAATATTGATAAAATGATAACTTTCAAAATAAATAAATAAATATACAGGGTGTCCACTCCAATCGTGGACCAATAGCTAATTTCTAAACCGTTAGAGATAAGCATATAGTTTATTTAGAAAAAAATCTCTAAATTACGAAAGGAATTTTGAGTCTATTCAATGTTTTTCAAAAAATCAAATTTTGAAAGAGTTACGAAATTTAAATTTTTTTACAGCCCCCCAGTCCTATCAATGATATTTAGAAAAACATTCTTGACACTGTAACGTTTAAAACTAAAAAAAAATCACTCTTCTACGACAAAAATTGACCGAGTTATGACGTTTTGAAAAATCAAGATTTTGAAAGAATTCGCATACGGTCCCTTAAGCGATCTCTCGATGACGTCACGAAACAATGCAAAATCTTGATTTTTCAAAACGTCATAACTCGGTCAATTTTTGTCGTAGAACAGTGATTTTTTTTTAGTTTTAAACGTTACAGTGTCAAGAATGTTTTATTAAATATGATTGATAGGACTGGGGGGCTGTATAAAAATTTAAATTTCGTAACTCTTTCAAAATTTGATTTTTTGAAAAATATTGAATAGACCCAAAATTCCTTTCGTAATTTGGAGATTTTTTCCTAAATAAACTATATGCTTATCTCTAACGGTTTAGAAATTAGCTATTGGTCCACGATTGGAGTGGACACCCTGTATAATAATAATCGCAAATTATTGGTTACTTTGATGTAGTTAAGTGCAATAAGAATGTTTAATACTCTCCACAATTAGCACTAGAAGATGTATTAGTAGAGGAGAGGAAGGTATTATGGAATAGTCGGGAAATATGGAATCCGAGGTTTTTACTCTGTTAGGTGCTGCAATTATCGTGGAAATAACATGAACTACTCAAGAAAGACCCCCATGATTCATTGAAGTAAGAGTTTGTCGCTTACTGTAGTCATTAGAGTGCTACAAAAATAAGTTTAGTTTTTGATTCTCAAGAGATTTTGGAGGTAAGTTTTCAAATTTTTAATCTGTTATTGTACATATGACTTAAAGTATTGATGTTAACCGTAATGTAAATAATTGTAGTTTTTTATACTGTAGTCGTTTTTTAGCTTACAATATTTGGTCCATCATTTTAAATATTCATTTCCCAAGATGGCGTGTCGAAATACTAAGTATTTCAAGACAACAAGAAAGCAAAGTCGCTGAATGTATCTTTTGAGACAGCAAATTCTCTCAAGATCAAAGAGGTGAAGTTTGGATTCAGTGCATAAGTTGCTGTCTGTGGGATCACCTTGACTGCACGGGAGCAGAGCAAGACGATTACATCTGTGACTTCTGTAAATAGACTCGAAACAGAAATGAGTCACACTTAATGTAAAAAATTATAGCTACATACTTAAGTATAAAAGTATTATATTATTTTTTCATTATTTAATTTTTTTATTTGTGGTCTGATAACAGTGTTTTATGAAGTTAATTAGTATTTTAATGGTTAACACCACCTATTCCATATTACCCGAGTATTAGCCTCCATTTGTAATTTTTTTAAACATTTTTTTTAAAAATATATTTAGAAATAAATAGTATTTTTATTTTTACAATACACATTTCATTACAATTTGTCTTAGTATGTACTCATGATGATTTTGAAAGTTTTTATTAAAAAAACAAAAAGGTATTTTGAAAAATATAAATGATATTCCATATTACCCTCCTCTCATCTACATTTAAGCAGTTTGGACAACTTTAACAAAATGATTCTATAAAGAGGTAAAATATACTGAAAGTTAAACTCAACGTAGCTTTAAAATGCTAATCATACTTGCTGTCATGGTATTTTACTTTTCTAGGTTGGTTAATAGAATTTAGTTTAAACGAATTTATGTAAGTGTTTAACCCTCTAAAAATAATGGAAATAATAGAATCGCTTCGTTCAGAAAATAATACTTTTAGCCCAAAATAACTTTCTTAAAAATCATAAATAATTCTCATATTTTCTACATTCAATCAAATCGTCCAATTAATTTCTGTCCTTGATAAATTTTAATTATATTTTACGAGTTGTGTTGTGACGGCAGCTTTTGCTTTCATAGAAGAATGAAAGAACTAATTTTTCAACTTGTAAAAGAGCAAACGGAATTGTGGTGCATTTGAATTCATTTTTCTGGTAATCGCAGCGATACGCAGAGAGAAACTATTTAAAAACAAGACTCAAACTTATGGAATTAAAATTGTGGAGACTTTCCGACGTTATAATAGATGGCATTTTGAAAATTTACGGATTAAAAACTAGCGTAACACGAAGGTGGAAGAGCATCTATTATTTTTCTGAAAACATAGAAGTGTAGTATTTTCTAACATAAATTATTTTCAATGAAAAGAACAACCAAACTACTGTTACTATTATTTTCAGACAGAGTGGTGTAGAGGTTTAGACAGAGGCTTCTCAGGCCCAAAGGCGCGGGATCAAACCCGACTCCAGTCGGTGGATTTTAATGATGCAGAAAATCGACAGTGTCCATGTCGTATGATTATGCGGCATGTAAAAGATCCCTCGAGAACTTGTTCGGCATTGAGTATCTCTTGTCAAAATTAAATTCTAAGTGCAGTTTCGCATCGAACAGAGCCCAAGTGCCTCCATCTAGTGAGGAAATTGGGCGTCAATTTTCTCTGGCAATGGCATTTCACCGATGGTTTGCTACATGAAAGAGTGGGTGTCGGTCTCGGGGAATACACTAGGTCTGAAAATGGCAAGAAGCTATACTTCACTGCAAGGTTTCTTGACAAAAACATCGTGACGTTAGCCTATGAAAAACGAGCTAGATAAAACGTCACAGCCTATGAGCGAATTAGAGTAGATCGCTAACTGCTTGTGAACTCTTAATGGCTCCGCGCGTAGTGACGTTCAGTGTCAACTCAAGTTGCTGTCTAGTATAAATACGCAATCCCATTTGAAACCAACAAACAAACTTTTGCTATTACGTATTCTCATGGCAAGTTAAAGTTGATGACTTACAATACTTTAGTTAGTATTAAAGTACAAAAAGAGTAGAATATGTAGATAACTATAGATTCATTTTTCAGTTGATTTACATGACCATAAAATAGTTTGCGTCATTGATAAAATTGCAAATTTAAAATTCAGTGAAAACAACATAATTAGTAAAAGTTAAAAGACAAATGCAATAAGAAAATTCAAAACTATTAGATATGTTCATGACTTTGGCTGCTTATATTTCTGAGTTATCGATTATATTAAAAAATAAATAAGAATGCATCAACCTAAATAACTAAATGCATACGTTATAAACAAACTTTATATACTTAAATGAATACGGACATGACTGCAGCAATGAAGAAAATATTTTTCAATTTCCTTTAGCAGAAAAGAATGTGTAAAAAAACACAATGTACTTCAATTTATTTCTTTCATTTTGCATCATTTGTGTCCGCACATCGTAGACAATCATTATGAAACACGATTGTTTTAAGTAAACAAAATATTTTAAAAATTCCCATTGACTCAGTATATTCACTCATTTGTGTTGCTTTATTTTCCCTTCACGTCTTATATTATTAAAATATAATTTTTTTTACTAATGAGGGGCACTGCAATACTTCATTCGCTTTCCACATCATCGAATTCATTAATAATAAACAATTGACACAGCTGCGTTAATTTTTTTAATTTTCCTCTTTATAAAGTTACATGTTTTTTTTTCTTGATTGGAAAATCTCATACTATTGAAATCTGAGCTTATCTATCCATTTATCTTTGTCATTATTACTTCTCCAGAAAGTCAGTGAACTGACCGTCGAACCAGGTATCAATATATCCATGCTTTTTTAGCCTTTACGTTGGTTAACTTTTCGTAATACTACGATTTTAATTGGGCGAAATATTAATTGAAATTTACATTCTCAAGTACGTTTGATGAGCTTCGAAGCTTCCAAATTTCCGTTGTTGAACTAGGGCCTAAGTACTCTCGTGATAAAAACCGCTCTACAGAATACTTGACCTCGGTGCACTAATTCCTGTGTGCTCAGAATGAGATTGGATTAAATTTGAGGGGTGGCTTAGCAAACAGTGGAATCCATTAATGAATTTCTGATTAATTACTGTTCTGCGCAGGTGCTGCGATGCCAATGCAGCAGCCGAAGGCGGTTTATCTACCCGCCTTTGCGGAGAGTAAGTGAAATTAGATTGTGTAACACTTTATCGCACAAAATGTGCAGATTACTGTAGACATGAGTCTCAGGATTAAATGGAATCACTTTTTGAGTGCAACGAATGTGAGCTTAAGAATGAAAATTCATTTGAAAGAAGCATGTATCTGCAGTAATTAGTGACTTTTCTCTGTTCCCTGTAACTCAAAAAGGTATTTATTCCATTCTTGTGAAGTGTAATGTGTATGATGCACCGTTTAATCGGCAGTGCCGATTAATCGGCCATAATCGGCCGTTTTGCTGATTATTTATAATCGGCAAAATTGGACCGATTAATCGGAGGACAAAATAATTTTAAATAATTGTTTTAAAGTACATCTTCAACGAGAAACTATAATAAATAAATTTGCCAACAGTAAATAATAAAGAGCAAAAAAAAAACAAATAATTCAGATTTTGCGAAAAACTGAATTAAACGTAAAAATTACTCTCGATATTTTTCTCCGTTAGCAGAGTGCTCATAATTTTTATGAAGTCTTGGATTAAATGGCTACTACTAATAATTGAGAAATTAAATTTACATTAAAAGTGCTCCCAGATTAGCCTTTTCATCACAACCTCCTCCCTAAATCTTTTAAATGTTTATGTCTAGTTCACACAATGCAACTTTATAAACAATAATATTAAAATTGACTCAAAGAAATTTGATGAAATTTTGTAATTATTTTGTGAAAATTAGAAAAATAGAGAAAGATAAATTGTCTCTCAAAAAATAAACTAGTAACTATTTCTAAATCGTTATAGTGAAAGGAAAAAGAAGTGATGAAGGAATTACTAGTATGAAAAAAAATAATAATGATCATTGGCCAATTATCAACAACCGATTAATCGGTAATCGGTTAATTTGCTTATCGATTCATCCCTAGTATTTATTATTCTTTGTCATTGTTTATACTAGATTTATTTGAAAGTTTGAAACAGTAGTTGCTATTTGTCACAGATAAAAATATTTCTACCGAATTACTGAGGTAAATATAATTTGGAGAGAACACATTCCAAATCTAACAAATTATAAATAAACATCAAAGTACTTGGTACATTTTGGTATATTGATAGTAAACCAATCAACTGGTTATCTTATGGACTTGTGTCATTTAACTAACTACCCAAGAAGCATAATTGAAGGGCTTGGAGTATGAAGGGTCTATGTTACATTTAAAAAAAAAATAAATACTCTGAACAATGATAAGCAATTTATAGAAATAAGGAAACAAAACTTGGTACATCAAAAAGTAGATGTCACTATACCAATTTCATACACACACTAACGATAAAACAAGAAAACAAAAAGGCTGCAACAATAAAACTTTGGACTTGAATTGTTCGCAATTTCTGAACTGTCACATAACCCTTTCTTCTCCCAAGCCCTTCAATTCATATATATTATTAGGATCAATAGGAGAAATGTGCTTTAAGTATGAGCCAAACCATTGGAACATGAGCAAAAGGAGGTGCTATATGTATTAACAATATCCATCCCCCCCAGCACAAATATAATTACAACCTGGGAGCTCCCCAGCAGGGGACGACTGCTCTAATAGCATGCCAGCACATCTATTTAAAAATTTAAAACTAACCCAAGTAGCATCAACTCATCGGATTTTGCTCGGCCGATCAACAAACTCCTCGTAAACTGATCCTGTAACACACGATGACATCGTTCCGATCAGTATCCGAGCACGGTTTTCGATGAGCTACTTTTCATCGGAAATCGATATCCTTCCGATCAACTTTCCCGATGAAAATAAGATGAGCTATATTCCATCGGAAAACGATATCCTTCCGATCAAGTTTCCCGATGAAATTTCTCGGCACGGGACTGTTCTGCTCGTAAATTGCTCCAAATCTCATCGTATTCTCATCGGATTTTGCTGCTCGGATTCTGCTCGGCCGATGTCGGCCGATGAGAATTTCATCGGGTTTCGATGAATGGCCGATTATCGGCCGATGAGATGATGCTGCTAGGGAAATTAACCCATTTATGCCCAAGTTTTTTTTCACCATTTTTTTCTTTAATTTTTATCTGCTTAAGACTCTTCTCTGAAATGATTTATATACATTTTAGGCGTAAAATAGATCGCCGTTGCCATATTTATTAAGTTATTTAACGTTCTGTTTATGGGACACTGGGCAGATATGTGAGCAAAATACGACCTTACTTGACTTTGCAAAGTAGTTACTTTTGCAAAGTAACATTACAGAAGGCATCTCTGAGCAATTTTAAGCAAATCATTTTAAAAACTTTTAATTTTATGAAAAATGGGTTCGCAAAAAAAAAACTTACTTTCTGTGGCTACTACCCATGCTGGATCGTTGCTTGACTGATTTGTCTGAGAATAGCTGTTAATAAAGAAACTCTGATGTTCAAATATAGTGGCTCTAACTGGTTTTCTCACGAAGAAGGACTATTTAACTTGTGAAAATTAGCTTTAGTAAAATGATATATCCATTACAGGTTTTTGTATTCAATGACAAACAAGCGTGCCATTTTTAGGCTACTGGGCATAAATGGGTTAATTATTCTTGCTTACAATTTCCAGTTTTTCATCCAGTTCATTTTAAACAGCATTAACCCAAACATTTCTACTTCTCGTTAGAATGTTGGCAAAATAACTCTTTTTGTTTTTAAACAAACTTGGACATTCTCTCTTAGACATTCATAAAATTAATTTGATTAAAATCAAAATTTAATCCCAAAATATTTATCATGATGTTTGCTTTTTGTGAATAATTATTAGCACAAAAAAGTCCAATTTCAGCAGCGTAACTATAATTCTGTTGTTGGGTTAGAACTAAGGATAACTTTAAAAGCTCTTCTCAAAAAGAACTCTCGGGAATAATATGTTTCAAATCACTTATATTCTAATTTTATTTTTAACCCTACACTGCATAGCGTTGCCAATTGGCTACATAGATTATTTTTCCTTATGACCATGCATAAGGCAACTCAAGCATAAAAAGCAAGTATTAGGTATCTTTAAAGAAAATATAACCATTAATCCTCAAAATTATTTTTTTAATGTTTTCCAGTGTTTTATTATTACACTAAAAAGCATATATATTTCTTCCAAAGAAAAAAAAATCATGCAGTGTAGGGTTAATTAAAAGGGGGACCACTTAGTTCTCATTTCGAACATTGCCGTTTAATATAATGGCTTCTTTTTAATTTTATGTCGATTCTATATATTGGATATCTGTGGTAAAGAGCTTTCATCCAAGTGCTTGGTTAGAGAAAATTCTAAAATTAATTAGCTTCGGCCGTTATTATTTAACAAAATAGGAAAACACTTTTTTTTCCTTCTTAATGAAAGATTTGTTTAAACAACGTTTTATCCAGGGCTTCATTTTGGAATGAAATAATTAGTTTAGGAGTTAAATGTACGCAAAAAAAAAATGCAGGCTAAAAGTGGTTTCTATGTCCAAATTTTAAAAATAGAGTAGTATGAAATGCTCATTTTTGAAAGTTATTGTGAAATATTAAAGCAACAAGGTTTATATTGAATGGAAAAAAGGAAGAAAATAAATTAAAATTCGAAACGAACTTTTTTAGGTGATTTATTTTAATCAAGAAGCTATTCTTTGAAGTAGTTACCATGCAACAAGCTTATAGAAAATATCGCTTGCTCTTTCTTAATCATCTTCAAACTTCTCTCTTCTAAAAGCATAAGCAACAGAGTACGTATATTTGAACTGAAAAAAAAGGAGTCGAATTTTTCAGAAAAGTTTTGCATGACAGCATTTTGCTGATATGGATTTAAAATAAAAAGTAATTTCTTGCAAGTCATCAGTATCTGAAAACGCAATTACTTCCATAAAATATTTTCGTTTCATCCAATATTTACAAAATCTTGTGTATTTTAATATTCTTGCTTTTGTGAAGCACGGTTTTATGCGATTTTCATTGCGGAAAATAGTTTTTTGCTTTACTATTTTTAGAAGATATTTGGAGCAATGCTCGCTATAGTTGCGTTTACCTGCGACTTATACATTTTCCAATTTTTCTTGTAACTAAAAACCATGCTTAGAAAGTTTTGTTTTAACCTGATGTAAAGGAAAAATAATTTTCGCCAAAACCCAAATATGCAGATGAAAATTTAATTCCTAACTTACAGCATGATGTACTAAAACAATCTAAAACAGATGGTAGTGTCCCATGAAAGGCGCAAACAATTTTTTTGCTCGAAAATAGCGAGAGAAAAAGTTGCTTAAAGGCACAGACGATGAAAATGTTTATTTCATAAGTTAAGAACATAACAAATTTTTATTTCGTTAAAAAGTGATTGTAATGAAGGTAATTGGGTAAAATGTTGCTATTAACTATTTGTTGAACACAAGGATATCCTAATAAATGCAATTAATATTGATAACATTAAAATAGTATTTAAAATAATTGCAGCAATAGTTAGGTACAATTAAGAAAACCATTTGAGAAAATATAATCTGAAAAACCAATTTTAGACAGTTTCTAAATTCAACAGAAATTTTCTGTTTAAAATCACACGTAAAAAAGGTTCCACTCACCGAGTTTTTCTTTTGCTTCCAAAAAGGTGGCTTCCCATGTCATTCTTTGCTCAGGATTAGGAAATGTGACCAACAGGTTTTCAACTTCGTCACTGAAAGCAAACCAAAACTCTTAACAGATATGTTTTAAATTCCTAAAAGTGAAATATGGCTATTAATGCTGATGGCCCCATACCAGTTATATATATTCACATAACTATTGATCTTAACCCGTTGTTTAAAATGGCTTCAGCAGAACCCGATCATTCTGTTATTGGACATGAGGGCACATTCCTGTTTCAGGGCCCCCACCCCCTTCTCATATGAGTTAAGTGTTACGAGTAGGGATGCACCGATAAACAAATTGGCCAATTACCGATTAATCGGCTGTTGATAATCGGCCGATTAATCGGTTGAGCCGATTATTGATAAGGATAATTGTTTTTCTACTATCAATTTTACCATCACTGTTTTTTTATCTTTTATACAATTCCAAGTTCAGAAATAGTAAGTGATTTATTTCTGGAAGAAGATTTTTTTTTCCGTTTTCTTAGTTTTCACAAAATAATTTCAATATTTTATCAAATTTCTTAGAAAAAATTTTCATATTAGTGTCAATAATATTATTAACACATTGTTAGTTATGTTAATTGGAAATGAAAATTTATATAAAAAGGAGGGGAGGGGGAGTGTGTGGTGCAGACTCCAATTTAGGAGTACTTTTAATTCATATATTTTAGCAATTAGTAGCAATTTAATTCAATACTTTTATTCTTTAAAAATTAGAGGTTATGTGAAAGCACTGTGCTAAGAAGAAAACTATCGCCACATGAAAAATGTTGCATCATTGTCCATGTATATTTCTTCAAAGTAGGAGAATTAATTTAAAAAAATTTTATATCAACTGAGGATTATTATTACTGTTAATAAAATTATTCATCATAGTTTCCAAGTGAAAGTATACTTTAAAGAATAATATCTGAAAAATATTTTTCAGCCGATTAATCGGCCCGATTTTACCGATTATTAATAATCGGCAAAGTGGCCGATTGTGGCCGATTAATAGGTACTGCCGATTAATCGGTGCATCCCTAGTTACGAGTAAAAAAATTCTTACAATACCAGAATGAAATAAAAGTTTTGTGCAATGATCAAACAAAAAAAATCAACTTATCAAGAGAAAATTGTACTTCAACATTCACAGTAGGCTTTCAGTATTAATAGTGAAATATACAGTAGGCATTTAGTATTTAGGAGGCGTTGTATAAAGTAAGGGGATTTTGGGCCCCCCCTGAAATCTAAGAGGAGGGGCCTGTGCCCCGTATGCTCCTGCGGTAATCAGGCTCTGGGCTTCAATAATATAGACATAGAAAATTTTAAGAAATGCAAAAGAAATGTTAATGATAAGTAATATTTTCGGGTATTGTCACCTCACTTCTATCTAATTTAAGTTGCTTCATCATACATTTTGAAGTATTTAAAAAGCTTATTTAAGAGTAATTGCTGCTTTTGAAGTACCTTATGTATATGTAATGCTTATGTAATATATGAACTTCGGTTACGAATACGTTGATGATACAAAGTGAATTGTTCTTTAATTGAAAATGAACTTATACTGAATCCTGTCTCGAATTCATTAGTTAGGAACTGGGTGCTAGTTAGTCGCTCGGTTACTTGGTAAAGATGGTCTGAACAATACATTCATAATTCTTTGGGAACTAGTTAGTTAGTCGTCACTCCGCTGTTTTGTATCTGAATAGAACAATAGAAACAGAATATAAATGACAGGTCAGAACTTATTAATTGGGAACTGTAAGCTTGAATGTCCTTCATCTATTTTACAAAGGTAGTCTGAACAACATTACAGTAGGAACATAATATAAATGCCAAATCGGAACTAATTCACTGGGAACTGACCTTGTTTGTATCTTAGCTGTTTTGTAAGGGTAGTCTGAATTGGACATTAGAAACAGAATAAAAATACCAGGTCTCATTAATTGGGAATTTAAAGCTTGTTTGCCCTCTATCTGTTTTGTAATAGTCTAAACAAGACTACATTTCAAACGTAAAGTAAATGCCAAGCTAACCGAACTAAATTACTAGGAATCAGACGTTTATTTGTCTCTCAGCTGTTTTATAAAGATAGTCTGAATTGAACATTAGAAACAAAATAAATATACCATCTCAGAACTCATTAATCGGGTACTTAAAGCTTAACTCATTGCATACTTAAAGCTTCTTTTTCCTCCATCTGTTTTGTAAGGGTTAGTCTGAACAGGCCCGTCATGTAGGAGCGTTAGTGCGTCAATTGCCCCCCCCCCCCCCCGATTTTGAGAAATACGTATTTACTGTAACGTACATACAACGTACTTACATATAAGTGGGCGTGGACAGGGACGTCATTTCGAAATTTTCTAGGGGGGGGGGGCAAAGGGTGCATACACAATGTAAAATTTTCCAAAAAGTGGCAAAAACCACGCCCACTTATCTGCCAATACATTGATTTCCCAAAGTCAGGAGGGGGGGTGCAATTGACCCCCCTGCCCCCCCCTAAATAACGGGTTTGAGCGTGGATCTTGCTGTTTTTTAATAAAATTGCATGTCTTTGCACCCTTTGACTGCCTCTAGAAAAACTTGAAATGACTGGCTTGAGTCTGAATAAGACTACAGTCGAAACGTAACGAAAATTCTAAGTCCGAACTAATTCCCTAGGGATTGAACGTTTATTTGTCTCTCAGCTGTTTTATGAGGTTAGTCCGAACATGACAACATTACATCTGAAATAATTTCAATTTTCAAAATGAGACACGAAATAATATTATATGATCTCTTAATTATGAATGGACTTACTTTATATTAAATGCAAGCTCCAAACTCATTAATTGGGAACTAGAAGTTTGTTTCTCGCTCATCTGCCTCGTGAGATTGGCTTGAAGATCTTTTACAGCTTCTTCGATATTCTACAACAAAACAAAAAGAAGCTTAAGTTTAGAGCCAAAATTTGTTTTTGCTGTAGTTAACACTAGAACCGCCAAGTGGGTCAATTTGACCCAAAACGAAGTTTCGTTTATGGCCATGCAAAAAGTATTGCTGGAAAAAGGAAATCCTTTTATGACTTTTAATAATTTAAGGTGATCAACAACTTGTGTAATTGAAAAATTTGTAACTTGAATATTTTGCGGTCAAACGAAATTTATACCTAGAACCGCCGAACGGGTCAATTTGACCCATACGATAAGTAAGTGTGCAAATGACGAAAAACAGTCGCATTTTTTCGTGAGGGGTTGTTAAATACTCCTTCCTTACCCTTGAATTGTAGAAATGGCATGCCCCAGAAGGGGGGATCGTCAATGTCTTAGAGGTCAAGGTCACTCCATTTAGTTTGAAGAGCTTACGATTCTCCATTTACGTTCGATCGCTGGCAAAAGTTGCTGCAAATATCGAGATGACAGTTTGAATGTGTGGTTTTTTTTTTTTTTTTTTTTTTTGTGATTGGTATATCAATAAGTCATGTCATGACGCCGTAATCTTATCGTCAGTGAGGCGTTAGAAAATTTACAACAATTATCTGAAAATGATTCGGAAGGTGAAGATGACAATGAAAGTATTTCAATTTTGAATAGTGATGATGAATACCTGCCTGCTAGAGAAGAAAATTTGGATTCGGAAACAGAAAATGAAAGTGAAGATAACTTTGAAATGCCTGTACCAATCGCTGGCCCTTCTCATATCAATAATGACCTTTTATCTGACACGAAAACAAAATCAATTATTCCAGGAAAAGATAAACATAGACAAAAAAAAATTGAAAAAGGAACCAACACTTGCTTTCAAAGTAGGAAATAATGAAGTTGGCATAGATGGGACGATTTGGAGTGTCGCTGAAATTGGAATACACGATAGGGGAAGAAAATCAAAGTGTAATGTTTTGAAAGAAGTTGGAGGCCCAACACCACATGCTAAACGTAATGTTATCGACAACAGTCCTCTAATGCATGGAGACTTTTTATAGATGAGTGGATGTTGAAACACATAAAGAAATGTACTGAGGATGAAGCTCATCGGCAGATTCAAGATGAAAAGTGGACACTAAAGCTTGCTGAGGTATTGAAATCCAAACATACCAACCTTGTAGGGACTATGAAACGTTTGAGAAGAGAAATCCTAGTTTCTCTGAAAACGTCAAAATCTGCATTGCATTCAATAACGGTACGAACCAATAAAGACGTCAGTCTTGCTGTTTATCAAGGCAAAAAAGTTAACACGTTTTGTTTCTAAGCAGTCTTCATTCAACCGTAGAAATTTTGAATTACCCTAAAAAACTGCCTGATACGATCGCGTTCTACAATGTAACAAAGTTTGGAGTGGACGTGATTAACCAGATGGCCAGAAAATATCTGCTTCACGTAGGTGGCCGGTGCAGGTTTTTTTTACAACATTTTGGACCTAGCTGCAATCAATTCTTGGGTTTTATATAAAGCTATTACTGGGCAATCTATCAGTAGACGGAAATTCATGCAAGAGTTCGTGGAAGAATTGAGAAAAGAGTTTGATCTCTCTCGACAAAAAAAAAAAAAGTCTGCAAAACGAAAGTATGAAGCAACAAATGGAAACAAAATGAATGAAGCTCAAGTTAAGCATAAACGAATCCGATATCACAGTTCGAAATGTAAGAATAAAACTAAGGACAACTGTTCAGAATGTAAAGTGCCTATTTGGGGAAAGTGTACAAAAATAATTACAAGGTTTCGTGCACAATGCAGACCGTGAATCGGATTCAATGCTCTGTAAAATTAGTAAGTAATTGAGATACATATATATTTTTTTAATTTTGTTTAACTGTCTAAACTCATTCAAGAGAAATATTATGTTTTTCAATTAAATTCAGGACATTTGTATGTGTGTGTGTGTTTTTCTTCTTTTTTGAAGAGAGATGTTATTATACTCAAGAATATAGAATCTCTAATACTATGATTTTTCAGAAACTAAGTCAGTTTTTCGCGATTTATGTGAATTATATATATATAAATTCATAGAAATATTGATTCCTATTTTCAAAATAAAATGTTTTAGTTAAATAAGTTAAGTTATTCTTGCATATTTTATTGAATTTTAAACTGGGGTTAAAATGACCCACTCGGCGGTTCTAGGTATACCGAAAGTCCGGCGGTTCTAGTGTTAAAACAACGTATAGTTTCCCAGTAACATAGACTGCAGTTTTTTTAATGACCTTTTTATCGAGCCAACCATTTAGGAGGTGTGTTGAACAAACATAAGTATTCGAAAAGCACGCGAGTTACAAAAATACTTCCGTGCAGCCATTTCAAAAGACAGTGGATCAAATTTCATGCAACGAAATTTTTCACGGTCACAAAATGGGCACATTGGAAAACAATTTGGAAAAAAGTTTTCATTAGTTGACTTATATAAGTGAAATATTGTGATTTGTTTAAAAGGGAAGTGCTGTAAAACTGTAATATATTCCGTAAAACAGTCAGTTACTAAATAAGCCTCTGATATACGTTCTGAAAAGTATTTGTATGAATCATTAAATTGCAGGGGCCGGTCACCTTGTCTAGTGGTCAGACTCGGATGGTGTGGTCGAAGGATCGAATCCCGGCTCGAGCATTGATGTACTTTATCTCTCTCTTCAGTCCTTGTCCTCTCTCTGTGTGAAAGTATGACCTGAATGTCTGCCTGCCCTATAACTTGGTCTTGCGACTTTTGTGTTCAGCTGAATCGGACTTTTCTCGCAAGTGCTATTCACTTTACGACCGTTCCGTCCGTCCGAACCGAATTCTTCACTGCGAAACTGGTTTTCGGAATCCGTTGCCACGACAGCACGCCGAATCATCGGCTTCCGTCACCGTTCTAGAATGCTTGATGCCGGCAGCGCTGACAGGCGTCCGATTTTTTTGCCAGCAATTTCATTGGCTCTCGCCAGGTGCGCACACAGTATCCCTTGTAAGTAAATACAGTCAAGTGACCTTCGTACGGAACTACTGCGAATGCTCGAAGTTTTTCACCTCCGTCCGTCACGTCCGAAAAACCACTTCGTTCGGACGGAACGGTTGTAAGGTGAATAGCCCTTTCGCAAAAACGGAAGCCTTACACATTCCTCCTTAAATCGAGTAGATGCGTGTACTCCGGCTCGGATACCCGAATGGTATCAGTAACAACAACAACAGCATTATAAATTTGCATAATCACACACTACTTTTGTGAAAAGTCCCCTTAAATTTTCTAATTATGTTTTATAAACAATGCAAAATATTTTACTAATTCTGTATGTCTCATCTACACACTAATTACACCAGACATATCTCTTGAAGATTTTGCAAATACCAACAGCTGCATGTTATCGAAAAGAAAAGCTTAGAAAATGAATTAATGAGCTCTACTCTCGTAAAAATAAACGCATTACTGTATTAATAAGCCACAGTAACCTCATTAATCGTGTTATTAGTCTTGCAACAATTCTGCAGAAGCATTAAAATGTCATTTTCTCTTCAAAGAGAGCCTCTGATTGGATTAGCGCTTTCTCCGAAGATGCTATATTATTTAAGACGAACTAGTTATCTGTTGCCATGTTTTCGAAAGTCCATACTCATCTTTCAATATGGCTGATACAGAGCTCTCGTGGTGGAATAGGAGTTGTGCAAAACATTCGAATTTAGTTTCAAGTCATTGAAAGTTTTGTAAAAACATCTAGAAAAAAAAATCAAGGTTACGTAGATTTTAACTTCAAGTAAAGGATTTGTATAGTTAACAATGAATTTTTAGAAATTATTTTGGTTTTTTGAGTTACAAATACATCAAAAAATATTTTTATCGAGCATAAAAATATTGAAACTTTTTGGGGGTTTAAGGCCCCCTACGCCTTAGGGCCCCCAAGAAAACTGTTTTCCGATCACAGGCATCAGTGTCGGCTTCTCAGCAAAGTACAAAGAGTCAGCTTCAATATGATTCCAGCCATTTAGAATTCATAATACTAAATCAATATAAGTGGGACTTCTAAG
>JAXGGA010009806.1:0-49791 GCA_038373865.1 Uloborus plumipes
CACACAAGTATACGATATGGACTCTATCGATTCTCTAAATCTTGAAAATCCATTAACTGGAGCCAGGTTCGAGCATGCCCCTTAATGCTTAAGTGACCAATGTCTTACCACCGCACCACTCTGTCGGCGAATTGCCTCTTTGTTTTAATCCTACTCCATAAGCCAAGCTGTCGTAAACTGCAACGTCTCATACTAGCCTTTAAAACTAATGGGCGTATCTAACGTAGCGAAATTCCTTCAACTTTGTTACACTTTGATGCGCTTCAACCGCGATTGCGCAATTTCGACCGGAAGACTCTTGTGCATTGCTTTTCAGAGTCCAACGTATTCTCTTCAACTTTTTTCCTTCCTCGCAAAAAAGTTGCTTGGACTTCAACTTTCTGGCAAAATCAGCCAATCAGGAGGCCGCAATCCTTTGGCCTACTGACGCCAAAAAACAATATGGCAGTCTATAGGGCCATTCTCCACTGTAAACCTTCTGAACCTCAATTTTTAAAATACGTATTTGTGTTTTTTATGTATGTAATATTAAAATATATTAGTTGAACGTTAGGAAATAAGATAAAACACTTGTTTTAACAGAATTTTTATTTTGATATCAATTCTAGAAATTCAGCATTACGTTTTTTCAATTTTCTCCTTAAAATTAACATATTTTAATGTTATTGTCTAATTTGAAATAAATTATAACACTTAATTTTCTTTCGCCGTTAAATATATCTACATAGTGTATCTTTTAATGATCGAAGGAAAATAAATAAGTATCAGCATATTTTTTTTAAAAAAAGAAGGATTTTTTAAAACAATAATTGGATGTCCCGTGCGTAACCCAAAAACATGATCTTTTTTGTTTTCCAAGCTTAATTTTCGAGCAAAACAGAAACTGCTTTGGATTTACCTTTATTCACCTATCAAAATGTATGCCCAAAAGCCTTTTTAATGAAAGTTAAATATTAAATGAAATGTATGCATTTGCTTTCCTGTCCCGTGCGTAACCCAAGTACAGTCCACTCCGGATTTTCCGCGGAGTAAGGAGGCACAGCAACCGCGGATAAGCAAATGCGACGGATAATCCACAAAATAGGTAAAGAACGACCCTAGTGTACGTAAAAGCTTTTTAAAAAAGTCAAAAATACCACTCATACATTTAAATTATAACTAAAATGAGAACATTGGATGAAAGAAATATCTTTAAAAGCTAAAAACGATAAATGACAAATTAGCATTTTTCTGTGTTAAGTAAATTATCACCATGAAAATAAAAGGGAAAAGGAAATAAAAGTGTTAAAAGCCCGCGGATAATTCGAATCGCTTATATTCCGACCGCGGATAATCGAGAATTTGCTGTATTTCTAAAATTATAATTCAGCTACGTAATTTCACTTGCCAATATTTACACTACTAACTGCCTTTCTCTGAACATTATTTACAGGTGTTGTAGCATTTAGAAAGAACTCAAAGCCTGAAATAGGTGTATGCTCCATGCCATGCATCTTTGAAATGCCTGGTATTGCATTTGCTTTTGACCAAACTGTGTCCCTCTTTATGTCTTTATCTAAACACAGCATGACTTTTGTTGATGGCATTGCTTTTTTTTACAACGCTCGCAAAGTCTTCGAACGACTGCGCAATTGGGGCATTTGATTTTTTGGACATTACTGCCCTTCTGACTAAGCACTTTGCTTTGCCCCCAATTCCATCCACCACTCCTTTCCCGTGGCCTGCAGCAAAATATTTCCAATGAAAGGTTTTCTTGAATTTGTTGCTGAGATCTTTCAGCAGCGAAGCCATAAATCTGTTTTTAAATTCAGATGCTGGGCCATCTGTCCAAATTATTTCCTCCAACATTTTGTTTTCATTTGCATTTGCCTGAAGCTCAATGTACATTTTTACAATAAATGCTCTCACAGTATTTTTTTCCTTTTCTGAAATATCAAAACAAATAAGGTAAGTGTTAAATTTACCTTGGGAAAATACTGCAGCTGTGAATAAAGTTACACTTTTTCTTGTCCAAAGTGCACTCTGGACTTCGTCCTGGTATGAGCAACTGTAGTTCATTGCGAAATCTAACTGAAAAACTCTTGTTTCAGGAGAACTTTTATCAATTTGAAACTGTCGAAATTGTATCCGCTTGGTATTGAAATGAGAAGTTACATTAGCAAAGCTGTCCCGCATGCAGTCCAAAAGCTCTCCAATGCATGTCTCTTTTACTTTGCAGTATATTTTTGCATCTTCGTTCTTTTCCCATTTTTTCCAAAACACATTTTTGAAAAGGTTTTCAGCACATTGTAACTTTTGACCTTTGCAGCAAACTTCACAAATTCCCTGCCAGAATTCGGAGTTTTGATAATCGTTACAAAGTGTCTCCTCCCAAAATAATTTCGAATCATATGAAATGTTTAATGCATGTAGTTGAAGAAAAAAAATTTCGCATACTATGCATTTGCATTGATCCTCTGGGGTCTGACGCATAAGTAAAACATTTTCTGGTCGTAATTTGCAAAACGTTGAAAAGTTGATGGAGCAATTTGGATTATCATCTTTAAAAACAGCAAACGCTTCTTTCAGATATGTAACTAAGTAATACTTTTTTAATTTAACTTTTTGACCATTTTTCCAAACTGTAATTTCATCTTTCATCCCTGGTGCGGTAAATGCAATATCTGGACGGGAAAAAAACTCGAGAACTAAATTATGAGACTCTTCATCACTGACTGCATTTTTTTGAGTGGTATATATATTATGAATAATAAATATTATGAATCGTGTACTAGTCACATTTAAAAAAAACATTAATTATGCAAAATACCTTCTTTTTTTCTTGAACTTCACTTAAAATGGTTCACGCTAATGAATATAATAGCTTTTATTTCATTAGAAATACAATTATTGTAAATATTTTTAAATTATTCTAGCTGATATAGAATATCATTCAGACGTGTCCCGTGCGTAACCTTGGGTTTGTCCCGTGCGTAACCCAAATGCAATAATTTTGTAAATTTACTAATTTATTTATTTGATTAAAATGTAGCATTTTTGGGTAGAAGCACTATTTAGCTGTTAGGAAAAAAATACAATGGTTAGATAGAAGTTCTAAATTCACAGGGTTCATGAGCTATAGAAGTAAAAGTGGAATCATTTTCTACACATTTAAACAATAATTATAATTTTATTTTGCACTTAAACTTCAAGAATCAATCTTGATTTATAATAAAACTGCAATAAAACATGAATGCACATCCTTTTCCACTGATTTTATGAACTTCAAAAGTCTGCAAATGTCCCGTGCGTAACCGGAGAATGTCCCTATAGCGATATCGGCGTGCACGTGAAGACATCATATAGGCATGGATGAAAACTTGAGAATAACTTCAAGTGAGTTATTAACCTCATATTTTTATTCAAAAAGAACCTTTAAATCTTTATTATATAGAAACTTTCTCGTTAGCATTGTGTTTCTAGTCGATTCAACTCTCTCTTTGAGAGCCTGGAAACAGTGACGGACTTCTTTTGGTTGAAGTGCATCGAAGTTGTAGCAGGGGGCCACGTGGGCCTAGAAGTAGAGTACTCACCTCGTAGGCAAGTGGTCACTGGTTAAAATTCCGCCTTACCAAGGATGTTATTTCATCCTCTTTGTGCCATAAATGTGTTCTATGTTTGTCAGGAGGCAAAGTGCATAGTACGCAGTCCTCATGTATGTTGAAGCTGATGGCTTCTGAAAAAAAAAGTTGTAGCAAAGTTGAAGTGATTTCGCCACGTGTGACATGCACTTTAAACTGCAACATGTCATGTAGCCTTGGGAACTAAGTGCTTAAAAAAATATTGTACTTTTTGATAAAATTTTCAACTTAAAAATAATATTAAATAACATTAAACTATGCTTGGAGCCATCTTTCCATGAACATATTCTTGACGCAATGATTTTTGACCGGAGTCTCCATGCACTTTTTATTTTTTTTTTTTCGTCCAGTCTTACTGTTGTGTGATCGGTATTCGAATTTGATGTTCAGTTGAACGACGATTTTCTGTAAGTCTTTTAACGAAATCTCGAGAGTCTGAAAAGTCTTTACAAAATTATTATTCATTCATTTATTTTATAATTAATGAAAATCACTTCAAAAGTGTTAGAAGCCACCATTTCTATTGCAGGGTTCGGCATAATGAATAGTGGGATCTAAAAGTGAGTGAACTACAAAACAGCTTTAATTTTCTTCAAAATTGCCCATGATTTAATTGTATAAATAAAGGATCATTGATTTCAAGAAGACTATGAATAGTTATTAGATTTGTGCTAAAATATTTCTTCTTTATAATTAAAAAGTAAGGACCATTGTTTCGGTTCATTTTATTTTGAAAAATATCTTATTACTAATTTTATTTTCAGGTGAAGTTGTCAAAAAAGACATTAATGAGAAATTGCGCATCTACGTTAATGGTGACCGTCTGATGATTCCAAGCACGTAGACTGCATTAAGATTTTTTACGTCGAACAATTTTCCCTTTTTACTTTCTTTACACCTATTTTTTATGGTAGACCAGCTGATGTCTAACGCTTCATGGGTTTCAACTACAATATGTTTATCTTACCAACGCAAAAATTAAAACATGAACGCCACAATCTTCCGTATCCTGTATTTATTTTTTTTTAATCCACGGGTTCCAAAACTATGGGAAGTTACTGTACGTTACAAGCAAATACACTGGCGGAAAAAAAATCCCAACACCAAGAAAGACTTGTGTTAGATAAACGAAATTTGGTAGGCGTATTTATACTACTGAAAGATGACATCGATTGAAATTTCGTGTTCCGCGAATAAGTGTGGCGCAGCTGGCGTCACTCAGAACATGCAAAGTTAAGGCTTGTTTTAAAAGAGTGTTGTGAAGCCCGTGTGTATTATTTTTCCGTGAAATTTGACGAATTGCGTTCATGTTAGCCAGGAATACCTTTAAGAAGACGAAGAAGCCATTATCAAGAGCTCACCGAGTTTAAACGAGGTCGTACAAATTGGCTATGAGAAGGTGGATTTTCATTTCGCGATATTGCAGAAAGACTTCGGTGGAAATGTTTCCACCATGCATGATTATTGGAAGCTATGGGCAAGGGATGGTACTACCTCAAGAAGATCGAGTTCCGAGCTGCCACGTGGCACGACTGAGAAGGAAGATCGCCGAATCTTGCGTACGGCTGTGGCGCATCGTACTGCATCTGCGGCTGACATTCGAGCTGCAGTTGGTACCGTTGTGACCCAAGGAACGGTAAGAAACTGTTTACTTCAAGGACAGCTCCGAGCCAGGCAGCCTGTAGCCGGTATTCCATTGACTTCAAATCATTGCCTTTTCCGATGGCAGTGGTGCCACGACAGAGCTCACTGGAGGTCGGAGTGGAGATCTGTTGTACTTTTTGATGAAAACAGATTCTGAATTAGTGCCAGTGGTGGCTGTATATTGGTCAGAAGGAGGCCAGGGGACCGCCTGCATCCAAGCGGTCTACGGCCTAGACACACGGGACTCACACCTGGAGTTATGGTCTCTGGAGCAATTTCCTACTACAGTAGGGGCATTCTTATGGTTATCCCAAACTCACTGACTGAAAATTTGTCGTCAGTCTGTTAATTTAACCAGTAGTACAGCCTTTCATGAGTAGCATTCAAGGGGGCGTTTTCCAACCGGATAACGCTCGCCCTCACATCGCTGCTGTAACGCAATGTGCTCTACAGAGTGCTGATATGTTACCATGACCTGCAAAATCACCAGGTCTGTCTCCAATTGATAACGTATGGGATATCATGGGATGGCACTTCGAGCATCATCCACAAACAGCAATGACGGTCCTAGTATTGACACAGCAAGTGCAACAAGCATGGAACTCCATACCACAAAGTGGCATTCGGCACCTGTATGACATAATGCATGCACGCTTGCAGGCTTGCCTTCAAAATTCTGGAGGTTACACCCTCTATTAAATTAACATAATTTCACATTTGCACAGCATTTTCTTGAGCTTAAATTAGCCAGGGATCTTGTACATTTAATCAATTAAACATGTTAACTAGACAATTGCATTACCCAAATTTTATTGCTCTACGGCAATTTTTTCTTGGTGTTGGGATTTTTTTTCCGCCAGTGTAGTATCTTTAACCTGTTAACCGGGGAATTAGCTATTGCTCAACTCGTTTCACATTGGGGACTTTTTTTCGCAGCGATAAGTAATATCACACCTCAAATAATAAAAGAATATCGTTTTTAACTTATGATTTTTATTTATTTTGACAAAATATTTTATATTTTTAGCCATATTTTGTAGAAAATAAAAAGTACTTAAGTCATAAATTCATTACTAATAAAAATATATAAAAGACTGAAACTCACAAAAAGGATATTCAAATCAGAAAGTTATTACTAACATGTAGGATACTGAAATGCAGACTAAAATGAATCCAAATTGTGGCAGCTCGAAGTATAGATCATGCAGCGCCCGTTTTCCCGTTAATAGCGCTCAAGTTACAGATTACAAGAACATGAAAATTCATGACGCATCGACAATATGATGGCATATATATAACCACTCTAAGATTTAATAGATAAGAACAACGTAGAACGTGATGCGTTCAATATATTACGATTAATTTCCATGACGAAAAATTTCGTCATGCCCATTGCTGTAGGCTTTTACGTATGACGAAATATTTCGTCATACCCAGTTAACAGGTTAATAGTCTAGGTGAATTAATGTAATAAATTTCTGTACTTCTGTATATTCATTGTTTCAGGTCAAATGCAATCAAATTTACTAATTGAGAATAACATCAAATGATACGTGTATGCAAATCGAAAGAATCATATACTGCAAAGATTTGTAAAACGGGCTAATATCCATGATCTTGCAGGATTTGAAACAAGATTCCGGGGCGTTTAAGCAAGGTCTCTAACATATATTTCTTCCGTCTTCCAAAACTTCCAAAAACTCCTCTAAGGGATTAAACTCCTGGCCGGTAATACAACCATTTTAACCCATTAATGCCTAGCGTCCCTCTGTAGGGACGGTCCAAAAAAGGGTCTGAATTTCCCCAAAATGAACATTTCAACCAAATAATAGTTCAAATAGTACCTTGGTATTGTTTTAATTCGTTATTAACAGATTGCAGCATATAGCCATTGTAAAGTGTGTTCTGCAGCAGTTTTAACATGTCCTTTATCAAAAATTACTTCGTTCACAATCTCAAGAGAAAAAGCTAAGTTTTCAAAGTTATTCCGAGCTTCCCAGTTTATGTTAATTGCTGATTTTATTTCTTCTTATAAAATGTCTATCTAAATATTATATCGTAGGCAGAAAACAAATTTAGTAAAAAAAGTATCTACCCTCTTAGTCTGTGAGCCGAAGGCAGAAAAGATGCTTAGAAACATGGTTTCGTTTGCCAACTTCGGGGACTACAAAATGTGATATTTTTCTGAATCCTTAGAGTCTACAGATAAAAAAAACACAATGTTCCCAAAAAAATATTGTCTCATTAATTTTTTACAGACCATTAAAAATACATGACAAAATAGGCGAAAATGAAATTCTAGGGGCGGATAATTACGTTAAATATCATAAAAATGTGTCTGTCTCTTTCTATATATTTGTATGTTTTATAGGTGGATAGATAGATACTGTTTGATTATCTTTTCGGTGACCTTCCTCGAATTTGCTCATGCGTCAGGTCTCAATTGATTTTATGAAACTAGGGGTGATTGTGATAAGAGAGATAAGGAATAGGAAGGGATTTTTCTTTGTTTTGTTTTGTTTTTCGTTGGATTCGTTTATTTGAGGTGTTGATCGGTTCTTGTGAATCCTCTTGATGTTTTTTTTTTTTAATTTCTCTTTCTTATCAGGTCTATGAAAATAAAATGATATTGGACAAAGTAGAATTGTTGCCATCGTGCATTTTTGTAATCAAGCTTCCTGCCTTTTTAAAATAGAACCATTCAACGGTGCTAGGCGCGGGTTTCGAGGTCGGACAGTAGATAGATAGATATTTACAAAAAAATAAAAAAATAAATAAAAAAGTTTACAAAAATAAGTAAACAATTTTTCAATTTAAATGTAAATTTGGAAAAAGAAAATAAATACCTTTGTGTAATGAAAAAAAGCATATGAAAAAACATATTAAATGCAAATGAGCAGGAAAACGACATACACGTGTTTCGGCGTTAGGAACACCCTTTTCAATGCTAAAAATGTGAGTTTATGGATGAAATTCTTCGTCAAATTTATCAAATATTAATTCTAACTGAATTATCATGATCAGAAAAATCATTTATGCACATCTGCTGACACAAGAGCTTCATTTAATGAATATTTTTGCACATTCATGCACATTTTTTTGAAGAAGGAGTTTTCTGGTATGCATTGAAGATGTGTTTTGCAAATTATCTAGTGCAGTAGAAAGTGTTTCACTATTTCAATGATGTCAGTATTTATAATGTGCACTCAATGAATTATTTACCTTTTTATTCCTTTTTTTTTTTTTTGATTTCTGCAGGTTAAAAATCTTTTTTCCTGTACTCCCTCTCCCCCTTTTTTTTGTTCTTCCAGCAAATTACGCACAAAATAGAAAAAGATGCCCCTATAACAGGGTTTAACTTTCTGCAGAGCTCATTGGAGCTGAGTTCCTGCACTTCGTTTCAATTGTAGCTGAATTTTTGTATTTTAGTCGAAATTCAAGCTTTTTACGTTCAAAAATATGTTCTGAAGACTATAGGGCTCTTGCCTTTATTTTGTTAGCCCCACCCTCGATTCTTGTCAATCCTCTCTTTGTTTTTTAATTTCGATTACCTGCTTGCTGTATAGCCTGGTCTTTCTTTATGCTGCAAAATACATTCATAGTTTATATATCAGCCACAAATTTACAAACACTCATTCACTGTGAGCATACGCATGTATCACACGCAAATTTAGTATTTCATGTAAATAAATGGGTAAATAACGAGCGTAGTTGATATGATAAGTAAAGACCCAATGTGTTATTTTTCCAACCAACAGTAAGATGTATTATAAAATATTAATTAGAAATAAAACTGCATGCCAAGTTATAAAACAGTCGTACAAAATTAACTTTTAAAATTTTGTCTGTTAAAAAAATGCAGCAATGATAAGAAACAGAAAGGTTTAACATGAAAACAAGAAAATGAAACATATTTTTTAATTTTTAGTGTATCGTCTGCTAATGTTTAATTTTATAATATTTGCTTCACATGGCATCAGTTAGAGTTGTTTATGTTCTAAAGATTTTGTACGTCGGTTATTGCGATTCAGTTGTCAATAAATATATATATTTTTTTTTTTTTGTGCAGACGGCGATTGCTCGTAGATTTGTGTGTTTAGCTTTTAATCAAAGGAAAAAAAAAAATCTTCAGTATATCTTAACAAATTGAACGAAAAGAGAAAGCTCTATAGCTGTTAGATTTGCAGAAACCAACTTTCAGGTGGTTTTATTCCTGATTTATCTGATAAAGGCGTCATAAGAAAACTCTTGTCTCGTGACCGCTTGTCACTCATCCTACTCACGATCCGCCTATTCTAATCCATGTGGATACGAAACCAATCTTTCAAGCAATAATAACTTAAAGTTTAAATGCGTCTTTGCAATCGTCTTTAATCTGCGTTAATTTAATCCATCTAGAATTCAACAACAAGAGAGATTTAAACAAGAAAAGATTTGAAAAGGACTTAAGCATTTTGGAAAAGCAACATTAGTGCTAGCGTATCCAACGCTGTGGTAAAAAATACTGTTAATTTAGTAAAAAAATATTTAAAAAAATGATCAATGCATTGAAAATGAAATAACAGTAACAAATATAAGCGAAACGATCCAACACTGAGAAAAGTGGGCCAAAATAATTGTAAAATCAACGAATTAAAAAGCAAATCGTCTGCTAGAAAAGCATAGGCGAATAGCGCCCTCTATAGTTACTTTCCGTTCCCAATTAAGAGCAAGCGGAAATGCGGATTGATACAGTTTTCGATTTTCTTTGTTATTAAATCACAAAAGATATGAAGTAAGTATATTAAAACTTATTAATATATTTTGCAACATAAAATCGTATGGAAAAGACAAATTAAGGTAGAAAAACTGTTTATTGAAATTTTAAATTACAAATATTTTGTGCAAAAGCGCCACCTAGAGACAATTTTTGTTGTGAAAGAGCCAACAGGCTGAGGAATATAGTCCCTGTTTCAGTTACTAATTAAAACTTAATGAGACAAGCTTTGCTTGGGAACATTGGATTTTTCGATTGAGTACATCACTATTAATAGATTTCAATCAAGTTCCCTTAGTCCCCAAGAATGGTAAACGAACTTGAACGATATCGGTGCTTGGCCCACAGACTACAGCGGCACCCAGTAGGGAGTCGAGATTTCAACCTTGGCTAGGGTGAAAAACTAGCACCCTCAATTCAACAAGCTCCGCTGGTGAAAGATGGGTGAAACGGCACCACATAAATTAACTACAACTTCAAAAAGCAGGACAGCCCTAGAGTGGACCCATCTTCATCCTGGATGCAGTTTCTGCCGTCAGCATCCACCAGGATTCACCGCCTCAGACTCTCCTTCTCACACACAGAGCCGCCGAGAACTGCGACGGGCCCCTTGTTGATTTGACTGTCGGGTCCCCCCCCCCCTCCATAATGCTTGTAAAATTTATACTACTGTGACACAGCACCGGGCCCATCCAAAGGCCAGGCCCCTAGTTTTCTGACTAGGCTGACATGGCTTCTCATCGGCTCTGCTCACATAGCAGAGCCAAGTGGAGGGACGTCCTTCCATACCTAATTCTGGTTCTAGTGTCGAATCCCTCCTCCAGCCATAAGCGATTCGTACAGGGGGGCAAAGGGGGCGACTGCCTCCTCACTTTCAAAGGAAAAGGGCATTGCTCCCTCACTTTACACGATTAAAAACTGGTGATGGAGTGAAAATGATTTTTTACTCAGTGGATTGATTAATTTCACCAAGATAAAAGCTGAAAATTCCATAAGTATGAACGAAAAGCAACCAACCTCTGGTTGATTTTTGCGGTCATATTTCGCATTTTTTAGAGATCATTTAATTCAAGGGCGTATTTAAGGGGGGGGGGCGAGGGGGACAGCCTCCCCCCCCCCCGAAATCGAGAAAGATTTTGTCAAAATAAAGTGTTCGGTTCGTGTTTGCTCAAAAAAAAAAAAAAATCCTTAAGAAAAAAGCCCACTCTCTATTAACATTGTTTTCAAAGGTGTATATAAGGGAGGGTCCCAGAGGGTCTCTCCCTCCTATACCACTGTCCCCCCCCCCCGAAAAAAATTCGTTTTTTTTTTTTAATAAAAGTAGTTATTATTATTCGGTTTAAGTTTACTCTTAAATTATTACACACTTTTAGCTTGAAATACATAAATAAATAAATAATTATAGCTAATAATAATTCCTCAGATGGCACCAGGTAGTGGTGCAACCCAAGAGGGTCAGGGAGCCCTTGCGCTTTATTCAAGAGAAAAAAGAACGTGTCTTCGGAAAATGAAGATATTTCAATTAGAAAACGCATAGAAAAAATCCTAATCATTTAGAATAGAAATCTTTAAATGAAAATTATTCAACACATGTAGATTATTAGTCAACAAATTACGTTTCTCTCTTTCTTCTCATTTCTTCTCATTTTTTTTTCTAGTCAGTCAGGAAATAAGTCTTTAAAATAATGCTACACTCAATAAATGTTAAATAAAGTGCAAGTATTCCTCCCAGCAAGAAAATTAAAAATTAAGTGCAATCATTTTCGGTTTTTGTTTCTTCACAAATAATTGCCAAGCTTTCAGCTGAACAAAAAAAAAAAAAAAAAATCGAAAAGAGGTAGAAGTCCAAGCCGAGCTAGAAGGGACAGGTAATTTTCAATCTCTTCACCAGTGGTGAAATTAAAGAATAGAGTGCCTCTCAGTGGCGGGTTTACGGTAGGAAATCGAGGCCCGTATATCCGCCAAGCATGAATTCAAAGAAGGCTCATGACCAGGGGCGGCAAATAAGGGAGGGGGGGGGGTAAGAGCACCCCCAAATTTTTTGCGCAGTAGTAAGAAACGTGTAAACTCGATTTGTATGAATCAAAAATCAATGGTTATAGGGTAAGTGCTCCAGTAGTCGGCCACAATGACATAAAACTCCTCATTAATAGTACATTTTTAATTCAAAATCAGATATGGCGCATTCACACATTCATGTACCTGTCCTCAATCATCAACCAGTGGCAGTTAAGTTTTGGATACTTTTTTTTTTTGAATTAGTAATGAGTCATTTCATTTTGAATGGTGTGCCCGTCATCCAAGATTGCGATTCTGCTTATTTTTCAGCTAAGAGGATACGTCTTCTTAAAATGGCCAATTACACTTATTAATTTAATTCTACTGTAAATTTGAGTGATGGTTATCTTAATGGAATGTCTAACATAATGTTTCAATCAAAGAGCGAATTCCTGGTTAGACTCGATTGTTTTTTAAAGGGTTGGCCGACTACTGGGTGCAGAATTCTTCTGCATTTCCAATAGTCGGCCATGGTAGGCCGACCACTGGTTCTAAGCAGTTTGGATGATTTATCCAGTAGTCGGCCACATACTTAATGTAGCTTTTCATTCTTAATATGGGTTCATCAAATTAAAACTAAATTAACTTATTAAAATACAGCGACAATGTAACTGTTTTGAGTAAAAATACCTTTTCCAAACTTTATTTTTCTTGAAAAATAGTAATTAAATTGAATGTCTTAACTTCTTTTGACCACCATTTCGATATTTTATTGCTCCTAGTGTTGTAAATTTAATTGAAAATTCTAAAAAAGAGATTTTTAAATACGCATTCGTTGAGTAAAGATTATAGGGTCACCTGGGGTAATTCCTGGTCAAAAAGCATTAACATCCAATTATCACAAAATCTATCTAAGTTAGAGTTACAAATTTTGGTATGGAGGAAGCACATTGGGATGTCCATCGAATAAAATATTAATGCTATCAACAATACATAATAAACTTGAGTAATTGTCGTTAATTAGTGACCAGGAATTACCCCAGAGATGGGGTAATTCCTGGCCACTTACGGGGCAATTATTGGTCACTCAAATGATTGATGAAAATGCATACATTTTGTAAGCACATTATTAATACAAGTTATTAAACTAATTAGATAAAGAATTTATTTATATATATAGCTAATTAAACACTGTATTTAGTTTTTTTTAAGGAAGAATGCAATTGTTTTCAACATAATAGCTTTACTTAATAAAACTTAACCAAAATACTTTTTATGTACTTTGTATGCAATAGCTACAGCTTTTATATCTGTTGTGAATGAATCTTCACCTACCAAATAAATAGGTCCATAAAAAATATGGTGCACATGCATCATACACACTGAACACATGCTTCTGTCTGTTATGAACAGGTTAAGGTGAACAGTTAAGTGAATAGTACAATGCAGTTACAATTAAGCATTTTTCTTAGTATAATTAAGAATAATTATTAAAACTTATAAAATAATTGGATGAAATTTAACAAAGAAAAATTCAGTATATTGTATACTTATCATTAACAGATAAGCATGTTACATTGCGGTTACAGTTAACTTTGCAGTTAAGGCTCACAGAGTTACATATAGTTTAAATCAATAACATATGTCAATAATAGGTGAAATAATAATCCATAAATATTAAAAAAAGGACTGACCAGGAATTACCCCACTGACCAAGAATTACCCCAGTAGCCAGGGGCATTATTTGGAGCCTTCCTGCAAATTATTCAAAACAATAATGGTAAATCCAAAACTATTTTTCAGTAACTGACATGATACCTAATTCAACCAAAAAAACGAAAAAGAAAAATATTCAGAAGTTTGAGTTTGATCACGATCTTTGTACAAATGTATCAAAACTAAGGCCAATCTTGTTTCACGAAATTTAACAAGCAATTTTAAAAAGATTTTTTTTTTTCAAACTAAATACACAGTCAACTCATAATCAAGTAATGAATTGCAATGAAGATAGTTCAGAGTACCTCTGTGATTTTTTTCATTTTGCTGAAGGATTATTAAGACATAAAAAAGACTGTGACCAGGAATTACCCCAGAAACTTGTTGACCAGGAATTGCCCCGGGTGACCCTAAGTTTTAAAACTCATCCAGTTATTATCAAATGGTGTTTTAATAGTTTTTCTTATCAAATTTTTTCTTAAACTCATGAAATTGGCGCAACGAGGGATTTGACTTCTGTTGATACTTATTCGGCAGTTAATTAACATTCCCCAATTATAGAAGATAAGATGCAAAACTTCAATAGTCACATAGGCTCAAGTTATTTAATGAGTGCCAAGCATGTAGTTATTCTTTCTTTTGCTATTATGCTTAACATTTTGCTTTACCAAAGGATCAATACCCATGTGCTCTATTTAGGAAAATTGTTTCAAATGTTGGTATATTTTCACTAATGATTCTCCCCAAATGTTTGACTTCTTGAGTTTTCTTCGCTAGAGGATTAGAATTGTGCTGAGTTAATTTCAAAACTACATGGTTACATTGTTGCAAACTAAATTTTGGTTTGTTTTCAAGGTTATTCCTCGTTTACTAATATTCCTGTCGAAAGCTGTAAGATTACTTTCATGACATCCCGAGTTCCATTTACTTCCTTATTTCATCTTACTTCAATTAGTTTAAGACAAATAACCTCGCTTCAGTGGAACATTCTGTGCTTAGATGGAGCCTTGATAGAAATTCCTTTCAGCGAATTTTTGAATGTATTTTTACTTGCACAGTTTTGGAAGCAATCATTTCTGAGACTACAGTTTTAATTTTATGTTCCGTATGTTTAAATTCCGTTCTAATGAATGTGAACCAGTTAAGTGCCGAGGTGATTATTGGTCATGAATTTTGTCGACTCTATTATTACGTCTTTATGTTTGCATAAACAGTAAAGCAGTTTTTCATTTCTTGATTCTTTGGTCATTATCACTAAAAACTGCTGTTCACTACAAAATTATTCCTGTTTTTTTACTTCCTATAAGCAAGAACACTTTGTACATTTAAAAAACTTCCTTTATTTTGTCCCTTCTTGCATCTTTAGTAAGTGCTGCTGAAATTCTTTTCTTCAGAAGCTTTTTTTTTTTTTTTTTAACTTACTTTTAAGCCCAAACTACGTATACGCAATACGTAATACTTTGTTGCAGCAACATTTATTTTATCTTTTATCACTTACTTCACAATACGAAGTTAAATTGTTTATTTCTGGAGATCGTCCTAAAACGGTGTCCGGGTTTAACAACAGGAAGGGGTGGTTTATTAAACTGACAGATTGCGGCAGGGGGGGGGGAGGTAACAAGAAATATGAGTTTTCATATTTTGGTTCGCACAGAAGTATTTTATGTAACAACTAGCGGTACCCGCACGGCTTTGCCCGTGGTGTAAAACTAAAACGGTAATAAATTCATATCGCAGAAAGAATACTCAATTTTAGTTATAATTCAACTATAATTCCTTAATAACAATTTTTTTGTGTGTTATAGTTTGGTAGGGGAGGGTATAGCTTGAATTGTGAAACATTGAGAAAAAGGGATGGAGGGGGGGGGGGCAAATATTAGGAAAAAAGCGTTGCACCATTTATACTCATACCCTTATGAAGCTTTTTTTGATGTTTTAAATTATTTTCTTTTTGATGTAGACATATTTTTAGACGTTATTCAGAAAAAAATACTTTTTTAGCGCGAGTTTTTAAAATAAAACTGTTTGTAGGCAGCTAAAGTATAAAAACATTGATGTCCCGAGAATTATGTGCTAATTGTACTGTCTAAAATTGATAATGGCAGATTGATAGTTAGAGAAATAAGTAAAGCACATAGTGTATCAAGAAGTACCCAAGTAGCATAATCCCGTTACATTACGTTTTCCGAAGAGTTGACATAACGTTACTTGTAACGTAAAAAGAGCGATAATTTGTCAAGTTGCATTTCGGTAATGCAAAGGTTGCAGAACAGTTGCTTGTCACGGTTTGTCAACGATACTGAAACGCTACATCAATGACATTTTTAACGTTATATCAACCTTTATTTGCAACGCTTCATGACGTTGCAGCAGCATTCGACTTTTCACCGATTCATCAAGATCAAAGATTTACAAACATTTTAAATAAAAATTACATAATTGAATGATTTTATTCAATTGCTTTTGTCAAAAAAATATCATCTTTATTCAAACCGATCAAGGTGATCTTTATCGACGTTGATTTAAATCAACGACGATAACACTATTTTAGGGTTACGGACTCTTAAGAAATTTCCAAAGTACTAAAATAAGAAAAGCATGTTTTTAGAACTAAAGACAACGAATACTAACCAGAAAGAAAAAACTTCACAAAAAAAGTAATGCAGAATACATACCTTTATTTGAATCTAATTGACTGATTGAGCAAAATTACAAAATGAAAACCGATCACGCACAACACAACAGCAGAGACTCGACAATGAAGAATGCAAAGATTCCCGCCAAAAGCGACTAGTTGAGCAGTGGATGTAGCAAACAACGATAAGCAACGTGATGTTGCGTTATCTTTCAGCATGTTTGTCAACGTTTCAAGTATAATTAATTTGCCACGAAATGTTGCGTTTCAAAATTTTGCTTTTGTGACGAATCTTCAAAATAGCGTGTTTATCACGTTGCCTGGAAAACAGTAACGATCTGTCAACCAATTTTAACGTAATGAAACGTAAAGGTTGCGTTTCAGTGTTACTTGGGTACACTAATATGATCATCTACACAGTTGAGTACCAGAGGTACCACGAAAAATATGACCCGTCTAAGTATAATGCATCACTTCAGGCCCGTTATTTCACGTTTTTAGATTGGGGGGGGGGACAAAGGGTGAAAACACAATGCAATTTCATCGGAAAAACAAACACCACGCCCACTTATATATTAACCGATTTCTCAAAACCGGGGGGGGGGGCAATTGACACCCCTCTTGACCCCCTCCCCCAAATGACGGGTCTGGTTAGTTGTAAGTTTCCCTTTGTTTTGTTTTTTTTTAATTCAACCCCCTATATGAGATAAGATCAATGAAAATGAAGTGGGCGACTACTGGATTCAACGTGGCCGAGCACTGGATTTCTGTGGCCGACTACTGGAGCAATTACTAGTGTTGACAACAGCTTGGATTTAAACATAATTTTTTTTTTAATTTCTGAAACAAGTAGGTGATTCACTATCAGAAAGGTTCATTCTAAAGTTTTACCTTGTTTTTGTTGCTGTATTGATAGCTGAAAGTTCTAGGTTAGCCAAGATCCACAAAAGATCTCTTAAATGGCCGACCACTGGAGCACTTACCCTATGTAAAAGAAAATAAAAAAGCTCACTAATTCTCAATAATAGTTGACGAAAGTGAAGAAATTTTAACACAAATAGTTATAAACACGAACGTAATCAAGTTTTATCATTTGAACCACCAGTAATCACGTAAAATATACATAAATGAGAAATCTTGAAATTTACTCAGTTCCTCACATGAATTTTTGAATTTATCAAGCTACTGTATATTGTTTAAATGATTTTTTTTCTTAAGATCAAATACATTTTACGATCGTTTCATTTTTACCAAATGTATTTCATTCCATACTGATTAGATTCATAGTTAACAAACTCGCCCCGTCAAAGGAAATGCTGACATGCCACCCCTGCTCATGACCCCCTTAAAGAGTCCAAAGAGATCTTGAAATTTCGCTTTTACAACGTGTAATTTAATTGCAGTTTCAAGACTTCAATATCCAAAAATTTTCGGAAGAGAGTTCTTTTCCCGCTATTTCTTCAATACCTTGGTCAAACATTGCCTCAAATGGCATTTTGGAGATTTAAAATTCAAACAGTTAACGGTAGTTAATATCCCCCTTACTTTTTTGTCTTTAGCTCTAAACTGTGTTTTAAGAAAAGAGAGAGCTCCCGAATCACAGTCTCTATGCCCAAAAATTTCCGGAATAGTCCCTAAATCCTTTTATTATCCTAAATGTTGTCAGACAAAGCCTAAAAGCAGTTGTTCCTATCAAGAATCATGGCGTAAGCGGCGCTATTGAATTATTTTTAAGGGGCGTTTTTAAAAGTTTTTGTTTTCTTTTTCTTTCACGTGTGATTCTCGTTTTTAGAGGGATCTTCGTGGAATTCTTGGATGATAAGTTTTTGCTCTTATGGGTAATGCGCACCTATGCTAAAAGTAAAATTTTGAACTTTCAGTTTCAAAAAATAGAGCTTAAAATTGCATTCTTGAAGCTTCAATGCCGCAAAATTTGGAGACACAGCCCCGAATCCTGCCTCTTCTCTTGACGGTATAAAAAATAACCTAAATAAAAATGTTTTTAAAACATTAATTTCGAAATACTTCGGGAGAGATTCCTTGCTAACGTTACTACCAAAGATGGTCTAAAGTAAAGATGGTTTAAGGTTTCAATTTTGAAAATTTTCGGATGGAGATCCCTAACCACTTTTTGTCTCTTAACGTCTCCAAAGAGAAAGCGAAATTGCGCATCTATGTATCGAAAATCTTTCAGGGGAGGGTCTTTGAACTTTTACTTCTCAAAGATAACTTAAATGAGACTTCAGCTCAAAAAAAAAAAAAAAAAAAAGAAAAAAAAAAAATAAAATTAAATTAAAAAAACTCATCTTCTTTTCTTTTACTCTATCATGAAGAAATATATCCTGAGTTGTGCTTCAGTGTCAAAATATTTCAGGAGAGATGCTCCGAGTCTTTTCAATTCCTTTAACGTCACTAAAGATAGTCTGAAATTGAGTGTTTAGAATTTAAGTTTCAGTAAGTTTCCCAAGGAGTCTTGATCCTCCAACGTCATCAAAGATTTCAATTTTGAGAAAAGGTTTGGAGGGAATCTAAAACTTCATAATTTTCTATCTTTTCCAAAAATTACAATATTTTATTTCAATTTGAAAATTTCTGCCTGTCTTACAGTAATAGCGAAAAAAAAGGGAAGTTGCGGGGGGGGGGGCTAAGCTTGATTATATGGGCCCCCTCCGAAATAAAAACCTATATACGCCACTGATTTAATTAGTAGGGATAAAATCCAATTTTCTAGCCAAATTTATCAAAAAAAGAAAGAAACACTTTCTAGGTGCTGCCCTCTTACCCGAATTACTCTAGGCCCCCCACTTTTTTGGTGAACCAGTCGCCTATGCCTCTAGCATAAATATCCTATCCTCTCCTGGTTACAGGGTTGCCACAGGGAAAATCACAAAAAAGTAAAAGCAAGTTCCGAAAATAGACATATTTCGAACTGATGCATTAAATCAAACGTACAAATAAATAAATAAATAAATAAAAAAACGGTAGGGTAGACCGGAGCACGTTTAAGAGGATTTTTCTCATTTTTTTTATTTTTTGTTGAAAATTTCATATGTTACGATCTTATAAGGGCGATTCTCAGTAAACTCGTCATTTTTCACACGAAATCTGTCCGGGCACGGTTTTTTTAAATGTTCGTATCATTATTATACTATTGCTCAGAAAATGAATCTATTACTTTGGTTTGAAAGAGGGCCAATTAAAGTTTGTGTTTTTCTGATAAATCATGATAGAGGGTAAGTCCCCCGCCTAGTATAACTAGGCAGGGGACTGTGCCAGGTGACTGTGTTTTTGCTCTTTGTTGCGTAATATCTGCAAAACTATTGGAAAGTAATTAGTTACGAGACTACCTATAAATTTAGGCACAAATCGTAGACATAATAACTAATATGTTTTATAATTAAATTAATTGACATTAATAAAATCACTTCCCAGAGGACTGTTTTCGCAACGACCCTGATGCATACTTTCATCACAAATGTGACTCTCAAACTAAGCAAAGTAGCGTTTCAACACCGTTCTTGGCGATTTTGGCAAATTCACACTGATTACTTTAAACTTCATGCCAAAAAGAATTTGCAAAAGTTATAGATTTTTCGTATTACAGCTTTGAATTTGTTGCAGGGGACTGTTTGAAAAAACTCCGGACAGAATTTACATGACAATTTTACGTTTTAGAAATACGTAATTATACCTTATTTTATAAGAAAAATATAGCTTCATCATTCTATTTTTATGTATTAATTGCCAAATTTATGTAGTGTTAATAGGTTTTTTGAAATACTATCTGGAACAGTTAGACTATGGGATTGGGACAGCCAGGGGACTGTGTTTTTGGCGCTTAGATAATTTCTAGAAAAAAAAATTAAATTGTTATCACTCCAAATACAATTGGGCCACAAAGTATTAATGCTCTACTTGTACTAAGAGCGATAATTACTTTATTACACTTAATTATTTTTAAAATACTCAGTCCGGACAGCCAATTACCAGTTTACAGAGAATCGCCCATAAAACAGTTAATAAAGTAACAGTTTGTGCATTCAGTTTTTGCCCTGTTTGAGTATTTAAGAGTCAAAAAAAATAATTTTTAGGTCAATGTCTGTTGCTTAAACCTGCACCATACCCGAGGCACGTTTTTGCAGTCTCACTTACAGAACGACATTTTTTATTATTTTGATACCTAACTTCGTTATACTGTTCTAAAACAAGGATAAAGTTCTGCTAATATTCATATGTTTGTTTATTTTTATTTAAGAACTCGAAGTTCACAATAGCAGTGCTGTACCGACTACTCGGTAAGTACTCGGTACTCGGCCAATTTACCCAATGCTCGATACTCAGTCAATTTACGGAATATTCGGTACTCGGCCAAATTTTGATCTGGTACTCAGCCAATGCTGAGTAGTTGTAAAAATTGAATATTTTTCATGATAACAAAATTTTTGAGAAATTTACAATTGCTTTGTTCACAAAATACAACTGTGTTCTATGTGTATGAGTCAAAAAAAAAAAAAAAAAATCCACTTATAAAATCAATGCATGGTAAAAGCTATTGCCTATGTCTGTTCTACGTTGCAAATTCGTGAATATGCATTTGAGTGTAACTATCCTCTCTATATCACATATTTGTGTGCTAAGTTCACCTTTGGTCATGAAATGTGTAATGCAGGCCTGTCATTTAGGGGGTCAATTGCCCCCCCCCCACCTGACTTTGAGAAATCAATGCATTTACATAAAAGCAGGCGTGGTTTTGTTGTTTTGCAATTAAATTGCATTCTGTTTGCACCTTCTGACCCCCCCATGAAAAAACTGGAAACGACGGGATTGGTGTAATGTGATCCCTAAGATGAATATTCATAGACTAATAATAAGAAGCCTTTAACTCAAATTCCGATTCATTTTCAATCGGTTAAAAACTCAGATTCAGAATTTTTTAAACCATCATTTTGCAGATTCAAGTTTTTGGTATAGTGTTAACGATACATAAGAGTAAAACCAAGGCTACACTAGATAGCGTTTTATACAGGCTTCTTCATTACTCAAAACCGTAGCCTACGAAGATCACGCTCCGCTTTACACCAGCCTGTAATTTTCCCTCAAAAAGCGAGGGACAGGGGCAAGGAATTTCGCCGCCAGATGTCGCGTTAACCGGGGCAAACAAAGCGCTTTTATAATGAAACCCTACGGGATTTTGAGTGTCGGACTTGGTAGATTTTCCAAAAATTATGGGCATTTTTTTTTTTAAATTTCAATTCACTAGCATTGTAACAACTCGGGTTGATCTCCAAAAGCTACTGAAAAGAAATTTTTTTGCTTGGAAATTAAATTAACGCTAGATGAACACAACTCTGTCAGTAATTGTGCTTCAGATTAAAAAATGAACAAGTTACTTTTGAAAAAGCAAAAAAATATATATTTTTTTTATTACAAAATTTTTTCTAGGATTTTCAATCCTACGTGAAGTTATCAGCTGCCACTTAGCTGTTTCTGCGTTTTGCTAAATGTATTTTAAAACTTTAGGACGCAATAAAAATACTTCAAAAACTAATAATGCATCACAAAAAAATATTATTTTCCTATACATATACATGAGTGCAGCAGCAAACAAGTCTTTTGCACTTTCACCCCATAATTTTTTTTTAAAGTAAAATATTTTTAAAAAAATATATTAATTTAATGCTTTTTTTAATATTTTTAACCTTATTTTTAAAAAGAATTATGAATTTAAATTTAAAAAATGGAAAAAACATTTTATTCAGAGAAATTAACTTGTTAAATAAAAAAAAAACGAAAATTAAAGAATAATGAAAATGAAAAAATAAATAAATAAAGATTTAAAAAATCATTAATTTTTAACTCTGAAATATGGGGGGGGGGGGGCACTAAGGATGGATCCTTTACTTTTGAAAGTGAAAGAGCAGTCATCCTCTTTGGCCCCTGTACGAGCCGCCTATGCTTCGAATGTCCCCCCCCCCCACCAAAAAAAAACCCCGAGACCCCACCAGAAAGTGAAAGAGAGAATCTTTAAACTTTAAAGCTTTTCCTCATAACAGTTTAGGGGATGGCATTATTTCAACTTGGCCCATCCGCCATCCCTCAATTACCTTCCTAAACGAGACTCCCTCAAAATAATATAAAAAATGAACAAACAATTAAAACTAATATTAGCTTGCCTAAAAAACAGCAATTACGCAATCGGCGCCAGGAACACTCCACATCCCCCCCCCCCGTTAGTACACCCCGTTAGTCCCACATTGAAATGAGTTCTTTCAAGGCCAAACATTTTTGTATCGGGGCACACTATACAAGTAGGTGAATGAGGAGCAAAGTGAAACAGAGGGGCAAAGTGAAATGGTGAAATATTTTCAGTTTGCAGCGCCACGTTTCAAGCAATATTTTAACTAAGTTCCTGAACATTTTGTTGATTCCTGTCAAGAACTAAATACTTCTGGAGATAGACGAAAAAACTATACAAGTGGTTTTTAGAATTTGATTCACTTATTGTAATATTCGGAGGTTTCGAAAAATATTTATTGTCATTAAAATTCTTGTATTTATCGTTTTAAGTGCTAATTAGGATCTACTAATATCTAGTGTAGTACTTATTTAGTTCATGTTAAGCATTTTTTGAATTTAAATGCTCAATGCAATTCGTCAAATGCTCGCTGGGCAAGGTGGATGGGGCGAAGTGAAATAGCCCATTCAGTTTACTTATTCATTTATGTTTTTTTTTTTTTCACACTCATTGTTTTACACTAATCTATTATTTGCTTGATAAATATTTCATTTACATAAGATGTGTGAAAGTAAACATTATAAAATAACAAGAAACATATCGCTGTGGAAAATGACAAAATTTTAATCTCATGAATAAATTAAGAAAAAAAAGTGTGGCACCTAATATCTTAAACATAGCTTATATTTAAAGAGAGTGCAAGTTGCTCGGGATAAAAATCTTATGTGCTTCGCCCGTTGGCCCCGTTATCAATATTGTTGGTATTAGATAACGATAAAAATACCATCGAATGAATCGGAATGAATTTCATATCAGTTTCAGAGAAGCTTTATCATTCAAAATTCTCATTAAGATTATTATTAAAACAAGCTGCGTGGCCTGGCGTTGCACGGGCTACCTTAGAAATGAAAGCGATGTCAAGTGACACATCCGCTTTCGGCAGAGCAACAAACTCGCCGCCACGGCGGCTCGCTATGGCCAGCGCCCTCTACACACAGTGACAGTTGCCAAAACAATATTTTTAACAAACGCCATGTCTCGAGAAGAGCGAATTTGAAGATTTTTTTAAATTTCTTCCGAATTCTTTTATCAAACCTTATGTTAATTAAAACTAATGAGGCCTGAAAAATCACGATCGATCGGTACCTGATTCGACGTTCAGCTCATTGGCATTCAGGAGAAAGAAACAGGACATAGATACATAGAAAGATACTCAGTTTTCAAAAAAGTAGAGTACTGTTCATAGCAACCGTATACAACTATTCTCAGGAAATACTGGTTCGAATTAAAAATTCTTTTTGTGTTGAACAGCCCATTTTATCAGGAAGGCTTTAGGCTAACTAACATTGCACTATGTGTAAGGAGTTATTATTTTAGTTTAGAAATAATTCTGGTTGAAAAGCACGAGCGGATTAGTTTCCACTCTCCTCGAGAGATGGCATTCATTGGAAGTATTGTTTTGGCAACTGTGTGTAGAGGTCGCTGGCCGCAGCGAGTCGCCGTGGCGGTGAGTTTTAACGGACTCCGTAATAAATTAGTAATTATTGCAAAAGTTATAAAAACGCAAAAAACATTGCTGAAATTTTATTGAAAGTCACAAAAATTGTTGACGCCATCACTTTTGGGTGCGACCCCTGGGCCTTTTGGTAGTAAAATTTCTCTTTTTCCGAATTGAAAGTAACTCTCTCAAGGTCATACATATTGTTGTCAGAGCCATACTAAAAACACTAAGTTATGTTTTTCAGACAAAAATATATGTTTCTGTGAAAAAATTTCTGAAATTGTACAATTTTTCTACACAACACATCTTTCTGTATTGATAAAGGTGTTTCTTGTAGCTCCAAAAAAGGTGTAAGGGATACATACTTTTTGGCAAATTTGCACTTTAAAAACATTTTTAAAATCTGTCTTACACAAAAATGAAAAATTTACTACAGTTAATCGATTTATCAATAACTTCAGTTAATAAGATCTCCCCAAAAACAACAGTGTTGTAAAAAAATCCCCGCCAAGAAAACCTTAAATACTCAGCCTTAAAAAGTTATGATATCGAGTTTTCCCGCCAAGTTTGTGCCAAACTACAACTAACCTGTATGTATAGTTCTTTTAAATTGTTTTCAGTTTTGCCAGGCGGGAAGCTTTGTCTTGTGAGGTGGTTGCTTAATGAGTAAAAACTTCCCGCCTGGCAGGACTGAAAACAATTTAAAAGAACTATACATACAGGTTAGTTGTAGTTTGGCACAAACTTGGCGGGAAAACTCGATATCATAACTTTTTAAGGCTGAGTATTTAAGGTTTTCTTGGCGGGGATTTTTTTACAACACTGTTGTTTTTGGGGAGATATCACATATTTTGCATTAATATTATTTCTTTGCCTGTTTTTTTTTCTCTTCAAAATTTACTTTGCATGTTTTTTTTTCCCTTCAACATTTTTCTTGGCGGTCCGACATCTGTGGTTTTCTTGGCAGCATGCATTTGGTGCAAAAGTTCAAGGATCTTCTTCAGTCTAGGATAAATTTGAAATCAATCACAATTTACCACCCGAACCGACACAAAACAAAGCTAGTTGCTAACAATACTACGATTAAATTAAAAGTAAAAAAAAAAAAAAAAAAAAAAACCCAACCCTTACTGCCGATGTCATATTAAGATGAACTAAACTGAAGATCCCTTTTAAAAGCCTTATGCAATAAAATCAATTACAAATATTTTATTTGTTAACAAATAGAAACTGGCAACAGATGAAATTATAAATCATTGAGTTTTCTTTCCTCGTGGCCCAACAATGAAAACATAAATGCTCAGATGTTGAACAGAGATGGTAGATAGAAATCGGACAAATTTTAAGCATTAATAACTCCGGGGTGCGATGACCCCGGGGGGTAAATTTTGGGAAAATGTCCTCAATGTCTCATCGAGAATATTCATACCAAAAATCAACACTAAAGTCCCCCGGGGAGAAAAGATACGGAAAATAAAAACGAGGGGGGAGGGGATTGGGGGTCGAAAAACCCCCTATGCCGAGCTTTGGGACGAAATAAATGTGGGTGGGTAATTCCATCGTGACTAACATAACATTTAGAGTAAATTTTTAATCTTTCTTTCTGTGTGTGAGCCTTATTTTTGTCACAATACCAAAAACAAGGTGTTATTCTTCTCCGCATAGATGAGTTGTTTAAGTTAATATAATAAAAGAATAATATTAATTTCATTTTTGGCAGTTAGAGGACATTTTGATCAACGTGACTAACATAACAGATCTGTTTCAAATCTGTTATGTTAGTCACGTTGATCAAAATGTCCTCTAACTGCCAAAAATGAAATTAATATTATTCTTTTATTATATTAACTTAAACAACTCATCTATGCGGAGAAGAATAACACCTTGTTTTTGGTATTGTGACAAAAATAAGGCTCACACACAGAAAGAAAGATTAAAAATTTACTCTAAATGTTATGTTAGTCACGATGGAATTACCCGGGTACAAAAGCAGAGGTCAATCCGAGTTACCGTTTAGTCTGGACCCCTGTCAAACAATTTTTAAAAAGTGCGAAAAATAGCGATTTTATAACATATATCACCCCTCCCCCTGAGGGTCCTGGATGTTTTGCTTTAGTATGTGCCGTCAGGGGCCGCTGGAGATTGAGTATACCAAAAATGAACTCTAAGGATCTTTATGGTTCTGAGATACAGAGGGGTGAAAACCCCGGTTTGGTTACTCGCGTAAACAGTCCTAGTCGCTCTTTTACATTTTTATTGGCGACGGAAATTTCTTGGCGGCTTGTATTTGGTTTTCTTGGCGGGGCGGGACGCTCCCGCGTCCCGTGATAATAATCCGTCGTTTAGGGGGTCAGAAATGAACGATTCCTCCCTCGATTCTAGGAAATAAGTGTTTTTTTTTTTCAGTTTGTATGGTTTTTTGTCGCTTTTCGATGTAATATGAATTGAGTATTTCGCCCCCTTTCCCATTTGAAAAAATTTGCTTTGTATCCATAATTTAAAAATTTTCTTGCTTTTTCTGTTTTAGAGAAAAAATAGAATTGAAATTATCTAAAAGTGCCTTTAAAAAAGTAAAATTTTTTTTAGTGAAAAGTGAAATGAGATTTCACGAATATACACGTCATCAATCAGCAATCAGTTTTTCTAAATCAGCAATTCACAACTAGTGGTCCAGTAAACCGCTGCCGGTCAGCACAAAAATTGACCGGTATCCATTATTTTTTCTAGTCTAAGCTTGAAAAAAATTCCTTACTCAGGTTTTTTGAAAGGTAAATTAACAAAATAATACTGATAATATCATGGACATCTTTTATGTAAATTTTGTATTCCATTTTTGTGACTTTCAATAAAATTTCAGCAATGTTTTTTGCGCATATATAACTTTTGCAATAATAACTAATTTTTTACGGAGTCCGTTAAAACTCACCGCCACGGCGGCTAGCTGCGGCCAGCGACCTCTACACACAGTTGCCAAAACAATGCCTCCAATGAACGCCATCTCTCGAGGAGAATGCGAACTAATCCGCTCGTGCTTTTCGACCATTATTATTTCTAAACTAAAATAATAACTTCTTACATACAGTGCAATGTTATATAGTCTAAAGCCTTCCTGATTAAATGGGCTGTTCAACACAAAAAGAATTTTTAGTTCGAACCAGTATTTCCTGAGAATAGTTGTATACGGTTGCTATGAACAGTACTCTACTTTTTTGAAAACTGAGTTTCTTTCTATGTATCTATGTCCTGTTTGTTTCTCCTGAATGCCAATGAGCTGAACGTCGAACCAGGTACCGATCGATTGCAATTTTTCAGGCCTCATTAGTTTTAATTAACATAAGGTTTGATAAAGGAATTCGGAAGAAATTAAAAAAAAAATCTTCAAATTCGCTCTTCCCGAGACATGGCGTTTATTAAAAGTATTGTTTTGGCAACTGTCACTGTGTGTAGAGGGCGCTGGCCATAGCGAGCCGCCGTGGCGGCGAGTTTGTTGCTCTGCCGAAAGCGGATGTGTCACTTGACATCGCTTTCATTTTTAAGGTAGCCCGTGCAACGCCAGGCCACGCAGCTTGTTTTAATAATAATCTTAATGAGAATTTTGAATGATAAGGCTTCTGTGAAACTGATATGAAATTCATTCCGATTCATTCGATAGTATTTTTATCGTTATCTAATACCAACAATATTGATAACGGGGCCAACGGGCGAAGCACATAAGATTTTTATCCCGAGCAACTTGCACTCTCTTTAAATATAAGCTATGTTTAAGATATTAGGTGCCACACTTTTTACTTCCTTTTACGTAGTAAAGGAAGTATTGTGATCACGAAAAAAATTTCACTCAAATTTCGGTCTAAATTTTGACTTTGCTCACCCCTGAATAAATGTCGCGTAGTTTTTTCGACCTGTCAGCACGTGCATATGTACCTAACAACATACAAACAGCCGAAAAATCAATTTCGACCACCCCCGAGTAAATTACGACGAGTTTTCTCGTGACGTCTGTATGTACGTATGTGCGGATGTATGTGCGGATGTATGTGCGTATGTGGCTCGCATAACTCAAAAACTATATGCCGTAGAAACTTCTAGCTTGGTATGTAGGCTCTGAGGGGGGTCTAGTTGTGCACCTCCCCTTGTGATTGCATTCGAATGTTCCCAAAGGGGTCTTTTACCCCTTTTTTGGGGTAAATCAATGTTAATTTCAATACAGACTCAAGTGATATGAATTGGCGCCACCACTTGGCGACACGTCGCCAAGCTTTTGGTCGCCAAGTGTTTGACGCCAACTTGGCGACATATCGCCAAGTTGGCGACAAATTTGGCGAAAAAATTATTTTTTGAATTTGGGTTCAACTTGGCACTATTGGCGATATTTTGCGAAAAATTCACTAAATGATATTAAAATCAGCAATATTTAGAATAATAACCATTGTAAAATATTTTTTGCGTTGTTTCGTGGTAGATTAGTCGAGTAAATATTTGAATTGTTACCTTACTCACTCTAAGCACTTTTTTTAACACTTAAGGCAACTACTAAGAAATTTACACGTAAAAAGAAGTAGTGTGGGGTCCATACCAGATTTTTTTTCTTAATTTATTCATGAGATTAAAATTTTGTCATTTTCCACAGCGATATGTTTCTTGTTATTTTATAATGTTTACTTTCACACATCTTATGTAAATGAAATATTTATCAAGCAAATAATAGATTAGTGTAAAACAATGAGTGTGAAAAAAAAAAAACATAAATGAATAAGTAAACTGAATGGGCTATTTCACTTCGCCCCATCCACCTTGCCCAGCGAGCATTTGACGAATTGCATTGAGCATTTAAATTCAAAAAATGCTTAACATGAACTAAATAAGTACTACACTAGATATTAGTAGATCCTAATTAGCACTTAAAACGATAAATACAAGAATTTTAATGACAATAAATATTTTTCGAAACCTCCGAATATTACAATAAGTGAATCAAATTCTAAAAACCACTTGTATAGTTTTTTCGTCTATCTCCAGAAGTATTTAGTTCTTGACAGGAATCAACAAAATGTTCAGGAAGTTAGTTAAAATATTGCTTGAAACGTGGCGCTGCAAACTGAAAATATTTCACCATTTCACTTTGCCCCTCTATTTCACTTTGCTCCTCATTCACCTACTTGTATAGTGTGCCCCGATACAAAAATGTTTGGCCTTGAAAGAACTCATTTCAATGTGGGACTAACGGGGTGTACTAACGGGGGGGGGGGGGTGTGGAGTGTTCCTGGCGCCGATTGCGTTATTGCTGTTTTTTAGGCAAGCTAATATTAGTTTTAATTGTTTGTTCATTTTTTATATCATTTTGAGGGAGTCTCGTTTACGGAGGAGCTTGAGGGATGGCGGATGGGCCAAGGGGAAATAATGCCGTCCCCTAAACTGTTACGGGGAAAAGCTTTAAAGATTTTCTCTTTCACTTTCTGGTGGGGTCTCGGGCTTTTTTTTTGGGGGGGGGGGGGGGTCTTCGAAGCATATGCGGCTCGTACAGGGGATAAAGAGGATGACTGCTCTCTCACTTTCAAAAGTAAAGGATCCATCCTTAATGCCGCCCCCCGCCCCCAAATTTCAGAGTTAAAAATTATGATTTTTTAAATCTTTATTTATTTATTTATTTATTTTTTCATTTTCATTATTCTTTCATTTTCGTTTATTTTTTTATTTAGCAAGTTTATTTCTCTGAATAAAATGTTTTTCAATTTTTTAAATTTAAATTCATAATTATTTTTAAAAAATAAAGTTAAAAATATTAAAAACGGTTTTTAATTAATATAACTTTTTAAAAATAACTTACTTTTAAAAAGAAATCATGGGGTGAAAGTGCATAAGACTTGTTTGCTGCTGCACTCATGTATATGTATGGGAAAATAATATTTTTTTGTGATGCATTATTAGTTTTTAAAGTATTTTTATTGCGTCCTAAAGTTTTAAAATGCATTTAGCAAAACGCAGAAACAGCTAAGTGGCAGCTGATGACTTCACATAGGATTGAAAATCCCAGAAAAAATGTTGTAATAAAAAAAAGATATATTTTTTTGCTTTTTCAAAAGTAACTTGTTCATTTTTTAAATTGAAGCGCAATTACTGACAGAGTCGTGTTCATCTAGCGTTAATTTAATTTCCAAGCAAAAAAATTTTTTTTCAGTAGCTTTTGGAGATCAACCTGAGTTGTTACAATTTTAGTAAGTTGAAATTTTGAAAAAAAAAATGCCCATAATTTTTGAAAAATCTACCAAGTCCAACACTCAAAATCTCGTAGAAATTTCATTGTAAATGCGCTTTGAGCCGACAGATGGCGCGTTTACGGTACTAATTTTTTCATCCCCTTTTAGCTTCAGAAATTGGTCGAAAATTACAGGCTGGTGTAAAGCGGAGCGCCCATCCACGTAGGCTACGCTCAAAACATCAATGGTAAAGATTTGCCCGCTAGAGAGCGCTGAACAACGACCTCCCAAATGTTTGTTTACATTTATTAGCATGTTGTTTCCGCTGTAAAAAGTGACGTTTATCCTATCTTTTAGGGTTAAAAAATATTGATGTAGTTAACTGAAGTGAAGTACAGAGTGAATTGATGCCGAAGGCCCTCTTAGTACTGCTTTTTAGGGGAAATAAATTCCCTTTTTAGGTAAAGTTGGTCGCAACTCATGATTCAGTCATACGACATTCATTCATTGTTTACTTTCTTCGAATTAGCAACATATAGCAATGGCGTTCAATTTTGACATCTCTGCATTAATAAAATATACGCTTTTCTTCGCAGCCGATAAATAAAAATGTAGCAATGAAATAATATTGTTCTATTTACTATTTTGTTTCATTACTGTTGCTCACACGATCTTAATTGCGACGCAAAAGCTCAGATGTTCATTTTGATAGCGTTGACCCATCAGAGCGATAAATGGCGAATCTATTCGTAGAGACATTTCATTTTGATGCCCCAGAATGAAATGTACACTAATGAAGCGATGGTGTTCAACGGAAAGACGATTGACAACAAAACATATTAATTTCTTTAGTAAAAACGAAATGAGCATATATAATCGTTTGGTACTAAAGAGCAATACAAGTACGAAAAAAATAAACAAAACTACAATATTACGACGACCAACTGTAAAATTTTGTTTTTATTTACACAACATTAAAAGGTAATGTTCTTTTTATGTTAAATTTCACACATTGATAATATTTCGATAATTGGGAATCTGCTGTGGTTGCCAAATTTTTGGCGATAATTACTTTATTTTGTTGCTCTTTAGTTTATGTTTGCGAAGGAAGTATATTTCCCTCGCTCATAAATTGGACACAAAGATTTAACGCCAATAGTGAAAGATAACCAGACTTCCAATCACCGAAATCTTCCCTTTTTTGTTTCTAATTTCACACATAAGTTTAATACTTGAAAGTAAAATAATGGGCCAACTGAAAAAAAGCTGCGAAATAATGTGAGAATTCTTATTAAAAAACTCGCCAAATCAACTTCAAAAGCTCCATTAGCATGTAACATAACAAGTTTAATAAATATATCGAGCCATTATTATCATTGAAATTTAAATTAAAATGCAAAATAAGAGAAAAGAAGACGATGCAAGCTTAAAATTTTAATCTTCGCTTAGGTGGTAAGAAAATACATCGCCAAGTTAAAAAACGTACCTATAACTGAAACGTACATACTACCAAAGATCTCGGTTATTGAAATATTCTCAAAAGCTTTACGGAGAACTTCCATTAAAATGTAAAAAAATCGCCAAATAAATTAATTTGACCATCTAAACTCATCAAAAGTTTTGATGGAACTATCGTTCCAAAATCGCCATTTATCGCTCTGCGGTGCCAGTGTCGTTTCATAGTTAATTAATAATTAGAATCAATTAAAATGAAAAATAATTCACTAACTAATTAAAATAAGCCGTTAAAATGCAGAATAAACCAACAAATCGAACGAGCTATTAAATAACGTTAAAATACACTAAAATAGAATTGAATGCCAAATTGTAAAATGGTCGCCAACAAATTAACTTTTAATTTTGTCTTTTATTATTTGATTTGTAGAAATGTTAGTTACCATAAAATTCGATAGATGTCGCTGGAAAAGGACGTCCGTTTTTATCCTAAGGATTTTGATCAAATGAAGAAGCCTGTATAAAACGCTATCTAGTGTAGCCTTGGTAAAACTAAGTCATTTTTATAATCGTTCGAAAAAGGTTGTGACTATTTTGGGGCAAGCAATACTTAGGAAAAAAATTAAAATAAAAAATACTATGAAAATATTTGGATTCTCAAAGTCATTGTATTTTAAACCGCGGTGCAATTAGTGTCGTACAGAGTATTTGGTAACTTGGCCAGACTTGCGTTGGGGGAGAAAAGTCTCCAAAAAAAACAGATTTAGCGAAAAAAAGTTGCTTTTTAGCCTGTTTTGCATAAAAAAGTTGCTAATGTCGCCTCGTGTTCAAAAAAGTAGCATTTAAATATCCTGTGGCAACCCTGGAAAAAGCATCAAAAAAGTAGCAAAAGTAGCCAAAAACTTATAAAAAAGTTGTACAAAAGAAGTCCAAAAATTTAAAAAGTTGCAAAAAAAAAAGTAGTCCCCAAAATTAAAAAAGTTTCACGAAAACAGTATTCATGATCAGATAAATGAAGTAAGAAATAAATAGTACAGCTGAAAATTTAAAATTTGTAAAAAGCCCCCATCTGTTTTCCTGACGAATTTAAACTGAATGAGCAATTACCAAAAAAAAAAAAACTTTTGCCACAACTTATTAAAATAAGGAGTGCCCCCCCCCCCCATGACTATTTAATTCTATTCAACTATTTTGATGAGAATACAATGAAAAATCAATATAAATCAACCTAATCTATGAACATAAATGACTACTTTTTAGCCTACTTTCCCGCTGAAAATAAAAGAAAGACGAAAAAAGTATTAAAAATAGCTTAATGCATCTAAAAAATATCGCCAAGTCCAAAAAATATCGCCAAGTTAAAAAAATATCGCCAAGTCCAAAAAATATCACCAAGTTAAAAAAAGTAAAAAGGTAAAATGAATATCGAAAAATTAAAAATTTGAAAGTAGGGTATTGAGATGGGGATTTTGTGTGTCGGTCGGTCTGTCTGTCCCCCCCCCCCCTAATAACTTTTGAATGAACATTCCGATTTGGACAAACTTTTTTTTTGTTGGAAAGATCTCGGCGAGTACAGCTCATTCCCATATTTGATTTTTCGATTTGAACAATTTTTGGTTCAACTTTGAACCGTTCAAACAACCTGCTCCGCGATGCTAACTTTTGAGTGAACAGTCCAATTTGAACAAACTTTTTTTTTTGTTCGAAAGATCTTATCAAGGATACTTCATTCCCGTATTTACATTTCCGATTTGAACAATTTTTCGTTCAGCATTGAACCGTTTAAGCAAGCTGTCACCCCTAATAACTTTTGAGTGAACAGTCCGATTTAAATAAACTTTTTTTTTCGAAGGATCTCAGCAAGGATGCTTTATTACCGTATTTAAATGTTCAATTTAAATATTTTTTCGTTCAACATTGCACCGTTCAAGCAACCGTTCCCCACCTAATAACTTCTGAGTGAACCATCCGAATGGAATAAACTTTTTTTTGTTTGAAAGATCTCGGAGAGGCTCATTCCCATATTTCGCTTTTTGATTTGAACCATTTTTCGTTTAATATTGAACCGTTTAGAAAAAAAATTTAACATTAGCGCCTACGGGGAATTTAAGTTGAATGTTGATCCTGAACTTAAAGTCGGATTTCCTTCTAACTAACTTTGTAAGAAAATGGTTTTGATAAATAATGTTTGTAAAATACTTTTCTGAATAATCTTCTGTGAGGACTTTGATTACGACTCCGCAAACATGGCGGAAATGCAGGCGCAGAAAAAAAAATGACTGACTGTGCAGACGATTTTTTGTTTATTTATTCATTTGTTTTATTTTATTTATTTATTATTATTATTATTATTATTATTTTCAGACGATTTTTTTTGTAACAAAAATGTTTCATTCACGAGGGCATTTTATTCTTTATTTATATTTAACAACTGGCAACGGATTAAAAGCAGGCCCGTCATTTAGGGGGGGTAGGGGGGTCAATTGCCCCCCCCCTGGCTTTGAGAAATCAATGTATTTACATATAAGTGGGCGTGGTTTTTAATGTTTTCCGATGAAGTTGCACTGCGTTTGGACCCTTTGCCCCCCCCCCCTGGAAAAACTTGAAATGACGTCCCTGATTAAAAGTGAAATTCGAGACATTTTATCAACGGACGAGGTTTTTTTCCTTTTTTTTTCTTTCTTTGATAAAATGTGTCTTGATGTACTTTGTACTTTAAATTTTTTCTTTTTTTTGAAAACAATTGAGGAATTTTTCTACGGAAGAACTGTAACAGTTACAATCTTTAAAAGGTGCGACAAAACTTTATTTATTCATTTATTTACTTTTTATGTGTCTATTTCATCTGATGAGAGGGATATATATTGCTTTTAGAAATCAGCTTTGGGTGCTAAAAAGGTATGTTTGATATAATTTTTAGTCTCAGATAATCAAGAGAATAATGATCAGATGCTAGAATGGTGATGTCGATGTATGGGAAAGTAGGCTCGTTTAGTTCTTGACAGAACTTCTTGTTTATGTATGTCCGGGGTAATCTTCCAAACTACTGAACCGATTTTAACCATTTTTTCACCGTAGATAGCTACAGTAACAGGGAGCAGGATAAGCTATAATTTATTTCTAAAAAGCTTAGTTTAAAAAAGTTATTATGGAAAATAGAAATTTCATGTAATTTCCCCATTAAATGATTAAATTTTCAACCCATTGTTGCAAAATTTGGTTGCCTCGCAACAACAATATTAATAGTAATCATGATCAAAATTTTGAACCAAGGAGTAAGTATGAAATTCATTGCTTTCTTAGGATTTTTATATTCATCTGTGCCAATAATTGCTAACGGGGCTAAATAATAAGAGAATTAATTTTGGCAACAGCATCTATAGACACCCTGGGCAACAGTGAAAATAGAAAGTGTTAATAGTCAACTTTTTTCCTAAATTAGGGCCGAATTCAAGTGAAACACCATTGCAGTCGCTTCGAGGCGATCGCATATTGCAACCGCTACTGTAAGTCGAATTCAAGTGAATTCGTTTCACTTGAATCCAAATTTTGGAATTTGCGATTGCATTGGTGAGTTGCGATCGTCCGTGTTTCACTTGAATTCCTGCCTTAGACACATAAGATGTTTTTACCAACTGAGTTTTTACCATTGATGTCACAAGGAAAGTAACTAATAATGGCACAAATTTAACGTGCAATATTTGGGGTATAACTTTGATACCTCCCACCCCAAAAAAACATACGCGCCAAATCTGGCACGTCCTACGGACTTTTTATGGTTGCTGTTTCTTATTTTGGTGTTGCCAATTTAGGTTTTTTCAGTTGCCAAATTTAGTATTTTCTTGCATTTTGTACCATTTTATGAGTTTTTTTTAAAGTTCTGTGGCAACAACAAAAACGGGTATTTTGTTTGGTGAGAAAAAAAAGTCGCCTAATATCCGATTTGGGAGGGTAGATCAAAGTAGTTCCATATTTGGAAATGGTTGACTCCAGGACGATTGATACTGTAAATAAATATTTATTTTTAAAAATACACCAAGCTTATAACATTTTCTATTTACCTAAACATTATTTGTAGCTTGCATTTGCATTAAGGGTGTGTAATCCAGTTTTTTTTAGTTTATCTAGACAAAAAAAAAAACCCCTTGTTTACAGAAGTAGCCATTTATGTATATAGATGTGCACTTTAATGCTGAAAAAATTATGAATGAGTTTCACTGAAACACATTACCTGGCAGAAACCCAGGCAGGGCCGGGTACCCGGCTATTTATAAATAAAATACTGCCAATAGCTGTTACGAGGAAGCAGTAGAGCAACATTATCAGTGTAAAAAATTATGTAGTCTTTTGTTGCAAGAACTAGTTAAACATTAACTAGGAGTACACAGGGGTGCCCATCCACCCCCCCAAAGCTCAATGGCGCCAATTCCCCCGCCCCCCCTAAAAAAATTTTTTTACAACCCTCTTGGGCTTTTTGTTTTAATTTTTACCCTTCTTTTTTACTTATTTATTTTTTTATTATTATTTTTTTAACTATTATTTTTTTTATATATTATTATTTTTTTTAAGTTTGAATCATGCGCAAAATAGAATCGCTTTTTTTTCCTTCCGGACATTCCAAGCACACACACGCACACAAAATAAATAAATAATAATAAAAGAAATAATTAAAATTAAAAAAAATAAAGTGATGAATAATTTTTATTAGAAAAATACGTAAATAATTTAAATTAAAAAAATTAATTAATAAATAATTTAAATAAATAAATAAATTAGCTTTAAAAAATACCCTCTAAAAAATTTTGATGGCGCAACTTGCGCCATAATCCCCCCCCCCCCCTGCGGGCACCCCTGGGAGTACAGCAGTACTTTTGCCAGAAACTTGATACTAATTTGCTTTTTTCCTCGACTACCCTTTTCAGTTCAGCTTTTTTTTTTTTGCTTACTTTCTTTTGTTTTAACATTTTTAAATTTTCTACCCTAACCTTAGCTACTTTTTTTTCATTCACTCTAGCGTTAAACTGATATCAGCACTTTATGCGCTGATGTGATTCGCAATCTGGATGACTACAAGGTCTGTATTTTAAGTAATGAGAATATTTTTGTCCAAAAGCGGGTTTACACCAGAGGACGCTCCGACCGGTTGTAGTCGGTAGTGTGGCCTTCGACCTTGATAATGCTCCACTCGGCAGTCGCCTGGGGGTTTTAGTTGAGGCGGGATCACGCATGGCGTAGACGTCTTCAAAAAAGTGTGTGCAAGCTCAAAATGCGACAAAGCATTGAACAGCGTTACGCAATCAAATTTTGCGTGGAAATGATTCAGCAAGCTTACGGCAGGGAAAGCTTATTGCAAGCTTAAGTTTTAGATGGCACGAAATGTTTAAAGAAGGCCGGGAGAGCGTGGAGGACGAACCCCGTGCAGGTCACACGTCAACATCAAGAACCGCAGAAAACGAGCAACGTGTGCGAAATTTGCTGAACACAGACCTGCTTTCAAGTGTTCGCATGATCGCAGAACAACTAGGAATGGATAAAATAGTTACGCACAAAATCATCAGTGAGGATCTTGGGATGGGGAAGATTTGCGACAAACTTGTGCTGAAAGTTTTAACGGACGTTCAAAAACAAAACCATGAGGCCGTTTCAAAAGATCTTCCACGGTCTCACTACAGCCCCAACCTTGACCCCCTACCCCCAGCAGACCTTCTCCTCTTCCCTAAAGTGAAAACCGCCCCCAACAGGCGCCACCACGGGACCGTAGATGATGGCAAAAGGGCTTGCGCGCATGCTCTGAAGGATGCTTCAGTTGGTGACTTCCAACGGCGGGGGCGCACGAAGCGTGGAAATGTCGCCTGTAGAAGTGTGAAGATGCTCAAGGAGTATATTTTGAAGACTACTAAAGATTTGTAGTGATATCTCTAATTATTTTTTGCGGACTTATTCTCATTACTTAAAATACATACCATGTATAATGTAATACTTCACATATCAGTCTTGCAACATTAGATAGTGTGAGGGAGGAGTTGTGATGTTAGTCTGAAGTGGAGAAATAGCGCTCTTAATCATGATGTTAACTAGTATTTTGGACCAAGAAAAAAATCAGAACTATAGTGTTAATATTACAAAACTTTACGACATTGAATCAAAATCAGCGATTCAGTACTTTTTGTGGCAAGTGAATAATCATGCTTAAAATGATTACGGAGTTTTTAAAAATTTTTAAATGAAAATTTCAGTAAAAATAAGATTAAATTTTATTTACTTGTCTTTTAACAAAGCTTTGATGCATACTCAAAAGAAAAAAGAAACAACTCCCAAAAATTGCGCAAAAGGATTCTCATTTTTCGCAAAGTAGAAGACCACACAAACTTGAAAGTTGCACATAAATAAGCTTTTGAAACTAAAGAAAAACTTTAAACAGTACACCTCTGATACCCCTGTTTAATTTATATCACTTTGTATAATTTTCCTCTATTTAATCATAAATTCTAAAAACATTAATCAATGAGTTACTTCAACTTTCACATATTTCAATTGTTCATCTGGAAGCTTATGCAAAAACAACCCCTTAAAAAATTAAAAAAATAAAATAAAAAGAAGCTAATCTAATATCTTTAAACGAGCAATTCTTGTATATATATTTATTTTTCGGATCTCGAAAACGGCTCTAACGATTTCGATAAAATTTTGTATTTAGATAGAGTTTCGGTTTCTGAGTTCAGCTACGTCGGCTTTTTTTCTGTAAAAACGCGAGTTTTCGCAAAAAACCCCGTTTTTTGTGCCTTCATTAAGTAAGTTTGAGACGCTTTTCTTCGCCATTTTCTTTATGATTACTGTTACTGTTACTGTCTTATAGCAACCACGTTTAGTATAACAATGGATTTCATATTTAATCACATCAGCGCAAGTTTAAACTTTATGGTATTTGGCAACGTTAAATTGTTATTGTTTTTGAAATGTTAAAGCAAGGCTTCACTAGACAAGTGTCCTTCCTATACAGGCTGTTTCATTTATTCAAAAGCCATGGAATAAAAGCAGTGGTGATTGTCCACCGACATCTATTGAATTTTCTGGTAACTTACATTATATAAAAACCAGATTACTTTTTACTTTTCTAGTGCGATTCCAAAATTGAGTATATAAGTGTTATAGTTAGTTTTAAAATACTTTCTTTCCTCCTCAAGAGTGTTTAGTAAGATATTTCAGGTAAAAAATCAATAAATACGAAACTCAATTTTCTTAAAATATTAAGTTTCGAAACAAAATGACATCTATCTAATATCTTTAGAAGAGCAATTCTTGTATATATATATTTCGGATCTAACGATTTTGATAAAATTTTGTATTTAAATAAATTTTTGGTTTTTGAGTTCATCTACATCGGCGTTTTTTCTGTAAGAACGCGAGTTTTCACAAACCCCCCCGTTTTTGTGCCTTCTTTAAAAGGTTGACGAGCTTTCTTTCGCCATTTTCTTTACGATTACTCTTATTGTTACTGTTTCATAGCAACCACGTTTTATTATAACAATGGATTTCATATTTAATCACATCAGCGTAAATTTAAATTTTTATGGTATTTGGCTAACGAGTTTTGGCAACACGTTAGAGTTACTATTGTTTTTGAAATTTAAAAGAGATCGATGGGGCCTCAACGGCACAGTGGGTCTGCCCGTCAGTTTGTAATCTCAAGAGGCGTGGGTTCGATTCCCGCCTTTGCCCTGGGTGTAACTTCCTTCTCTGTGCTGTAAATTCTTTCCTTCAATAAAATCTGTATTGTACTATCTGTGGAGGCAAGGCGCATAGTACGCAGTCCTCATGTATGTCGAAGTTTATCGACTTCTATAAGTCGTCGGACTCGTAACCGGAGGGTCCCGAGGCGATCATATAGAGGGAGCCGAGCCGATCAAAGATCCACCGTCTTCATTAATGGTGGCTGGGGGACGTTAAAAATGTTCGTGGTCATAAAATCCTCCAAGTGAAACGATACCTCAGGGGGATGCTGGGCCAAGGGTTTGCTCGGCCCTTGGGCCTGGTTCAAATGTTATCAGAGCGCTCTTCAGGGTCCCATCCCGGTTAAACCACGAATTGTGGTATGTACGGGGGGAACCTTGGAGTGTGAAGTAAAGTGAAAGTCAAAACCAACTGGAACCAAATGCGTACTGGAGAACATGGACTCTGCACCCATTCTCATCAATCCCTCCCGCGCTTTAGGCGCCAAATGAAATGAAATTGGATGTGATTTTACGGTGAGCATGGATTAAATAAGGTTGTGTTTTTAAAACAAATTACGGCTGTTTTAAAAGCATAATTGCAACCAAAGGCTTAAAAATGCTTTTCAAGTTTATCTAAATAAGTACTTCGCATTTTAGAAAAAAACACGAGTTTACAAACCTCTTTTTTTTTTTTTTTAACGGAGCGGGCTCGGTCCCCTGGTACTTAAGTTTTAACGTGAAAAATACTTATTGCAAGTGAAAAATTTAACAATTAAAAGCTCATTTGCTAAATATTTAGTACACTTTCCACCAAAAAAGTAATTACAATCGATAAAAAATAAAAGTCAAAGGTTGAAAAAAAGAACTATGGATATAATAAGCTTTAGTTAACTTATGTTAAAATAGCTGTCAAATTCTAAAATAATTGAAATTACAAGTTGTTGAAAATTATTGAAATCTCCAACAGTGTAGAATTTTGGGTTAAACTAGTACTTGATGTCTGTAAGTTTCTAAAAATAAATTTGTACCTTAATTAAGTCAGCTTACTTAGAATTAGATACTTAAATAAGTCAGTTCCTTCATTCTACGAAACTTTAAGCCGTTTTTTCTACGATAACAAATAGATCCACCCAACCTTCCTCAGTAGCTATGGCTATTGAGCAAATCACTTTTAACCTAAAAACTAAAGTAATGAAGAGGTTATTCCAAAATCTACGCCGCTCCCTTATTGTTATTTTAAAAAATAATAGCGGATCTGTTCATAGTAAAAGGCAAAGGAATGTTCTTTTTCAAGGTGACAAAGAAATAAGAATAAAAAATAGTGGGTTTCAAATTAATAAATAAAATTAAATAGGGTGAAAAAAAATCAAGATTTTTGAATGAAAATTTGCTTTGGAAAAAAAAAAGAAGTTTCCAAAAAAAGTAGCTCCAGTGATAATAAGTTGCTTTTTAGCCTGTTTGTGCTCAAAAAAACGTCTCCAAAGTCGCCTAGAGTCAAAAAAGGCAGCAAAAAGTAGCATTTAAGTAGCCTGTGGCAACCCTGTTTCTCTCTTTCTTCTCATTCACCCCTTTTTTTTTCTAGTCAGTCAGGAAATAAGACTTTAAAATAATGCTACACTCAACAAATTTAAACTAAAGTGTAATCATTCCTCTCCGGCAAGAAATTTAAAATAAAGTGTAAGTATTCCTCCCAGCAAGAAATTTAAAATAAACTGCAATCATTTTCGGTTTTAGTTTTTTCACAAATAATTTCCAAGCTTTCAGCTGAACAAAAAAAAAAAAAAAAAAAAAAAAAATCGAGAAGAGGTAGAAGACCAAGCCGGCTGAGCTAGAAGGGGCATGTAAAGGACCCTATTCATGTGACGTCATTGCGGGTATTGACCCATTGACCGAGCCTAGCAGACGTAATTTAAGATTTGTAACCAATCAAGATTGTGGAAACTGGATATAAATAACCGCAAACGAAGACCGTTGCCAAACCGTGAATAGGGTCCATTTTCAATCTCTTTACTAGTGGTGAAATTAAAGAATAGAGTGCCTCTCAGTGGCGGGTTTTGGGTAGGATGTCGAGGCCCGTATATCCGCCAAGCATGAATTCAAAGAAATCTCATGACCCCCTCTTAAAGAGTTCAAAGAGATCTTAAAATTTCGCTTTTACAACGTTTAATTAATTTGCAGTTCAAGACTTCAATATCCAAAAGTTTTTGGAAGAGTCCTTTTCCCGCTTCTTCTTGGTCAAACATTGCCTCAAATGGCATTTTAAAGATTTAAAATTCAAACAGTTAACGGTAGTTGATATCCCCCTTACTTTTACTTCCCCCCTTTAGTCTTTAGCTCTAAAATGTGCTTTTAGAAAAGAGAGAGCTCCCGAATTAGTCTCTATGCCCAAAAATTTCCGGAAGAGTCCTTAAATCCTTTTATTATCCTAAATGTTGTCAGATAAAGCCTAAAAGCAGTTGTTCCTATCAAGAATCATGGCGTAAGCGGCGCTATTGAATTATTTTTAAGGGACGTTTTTAAAAGTTTTGTTTTCTTTTTCCTTCACGTGTGGCTCTAGTTTTTAGAGGGATCTTCGTGGAATTATTTGATGATAAGTTTTTGCTCTTGAGGGTAATAGGCATTTCTGCTAAAAGTAAAATTTTGAACCTCCAGTTTAAAAAAATAGAGCTTAAAATTGCATTCTTGAAGCTTCAATGCCGCAAAATTTCGGAGCACAGCGCTCGAATCCTGCCTCTTCTCTTGACGGTATTAAAGATAACCAAAAATGTTTTTAAAACATTAATTTCGGGAGAGAGTCCTTGCTAACATTACTACCAAAGATGGCCTAAAGTAACGATGGCTTAAGGTTTCAATTTTGAAAATTTTCGGAGGAAGATCCCTAACCACTTTTTGTCTCTTAACGTCTCCAAAGAGAACGCGAAATTGCGCAAATGTGTATCGAATATATTTAAGGGAGGGTCTTTGAACTTTTACTTCTCAAATATAACTTAGATGAGATTTTAGTTCAAAAAAAAAAAAAAAAAAAACTCATCTTCTTTTCTTTTATTCTATCATGAAGAAATATATCCTGAGTTTTGCTTCAGTGTCAAAATATTTCAGGAGAGATGCCCCGAGTCTTCTCAATTCCTTTAACGTCACTAAACATAGCCTGAAATTACTTGTTTAGAATTTAAGTTTCAGTAAGTTTCCCAGAGGAGTCTTGATCCTCCAACGTCATCAAAGGTTGCATAAATAATTTCAATTTTGAAAAAAGTTTTGGAGGGAATCTAAAATGTCGTAATTTTCTATCTTTTCCAAAAATTACAATATTTTAATTCAATTTGAAAATTTCGACCTGTCTTACAGTAATAGCGAAAAAAAAATAAGAAAGTTGGGGGGGGGGGGGATAAGCTTTATTATATGGGCCCCCTCCGAAATAAAAACCTATATACGCCACTGATACATACTCCAGGTTTGAGTTCACATCACCCCTCCCTCGCCCCCTGTAGGATATGGGCATATGTGAACTGATTTTTTTTCTAACATCAAAAAGTAAAGAAATATTTTTTTCGAAAAAATCACAGAAAGAAATGACTATTCCCACCGGGTATTTTCGAGCAGACAAGTTGATACTTTCTAAAAATTAACAAATAAAAAACTGGTTACCTATCTTCCCTTCCCAGCCTATTTGAATTCTGCATGCATTAAAATATTTTCTTCCTCCCTTTTATTTAAATTAAAATGATCCACTTTAAGTAATAAAAATGTAAAAAAAAAATGAATTTTGTTTTTAGAGTAGAATACTGCTAATTTACAGTAATAAATTGTAAAATTGCTCGTTTTACAGTTTATTACTGTGCATTTTACAGTTATAAACTGGAACCTCTCGTGCCAGTATAACTGTTTTTATATTTTTTTCACCAACTGAGTTTTCACCATTGAAGTCACAAGGATAGAAATTGTAATTATCTCCATATATTATTTCTCTAAGCCGAATCCTATACCCGGTCGAAACTCGCTCATTTCTTTATCGAATTGCAAGAAAATTTATGATTTTGAAGCTTATCCCGCGGGCTATTGACGAAAATTAGACCCACCCTCTAAAAAGTGTCGGTTCGTTTTTTATTCGAACTTCAATTTTTGGGCACAAAATTGGCTCTATCCAGCGAAATAATTGTCGTATCGTCTCCATTTTGATTTCATTCGAAAGATTAAAAAAAATGCGTTCTTTAGAACGTTTCTCCGCTAGCGCCGCGTAACAAGAATCTCGAAAATCCACGTTTAAGCGACTTATAAGCGATTGAAGTTTGAAAAAGTTAAATTTTTTGCTCAACTGTTAAAATCGTTATACCATTGTTGTTCAAATCAATTTTAAATGCGACATTTCAAGCCAAGGCTTAGATCGGTATACCTTAATTGTAACTTTTATTGTTTCAAAATACTATGGTAGTTTTGCGATAACGTTAGTATTTAGTTTAGTAGTAGCCTTGGGTATTTGATTTTAATATAGGGTATCACTTTTGTAGTAGTTGTAAAAGTGAACGTGTCTTTGATCTCTTTGAAAAGTTGTCAGAACGACGGCAGTAGATGGCGATGTTGTGCAAATGAAGCCAATAAAAATTGTCGTATTAAATTTTAAGTTTAGAGTTTTTTTTTTTTTTTTTCTTTGCGGAATTTCGCACGGGTCACCTAGTCTCCATATATTATTTCTCTAAGCCGAATCCCATACCCGGTCGAAACTCGCTCATTTCTTTATCGAATTGCAAGAAAATTTATGATTTTGAAGCTTATCCCGCGGGCTATTGACGAAAATTAGACCCACCCTCTAAAAAGTGTCGGTTCGTTTTTTATTCGAACTTCAATTTTTGGGCACAAAATTGACTCTATCTAGCGAAATAATTGTCGTATCGTCTCCATTTTGATTTCATTCGAAAGATTAAAAAAAATGCGTTCTTTAGAACGTTTCTCCGCTAGCGCCGCGTAACGAGAATCTCGAAAATCCACGTTTAAGCGACTTATAAGCGATTGAAGTTTGAAAAAGTTAAATTTTTTGCTCAACTGTCAAAATCGTTACATTGTTGTTCAAATCAATTTTAAATGCGACATTTCAAGCCAAGGCTTAGCTCGGTAAACCTTAATTGTAACTTTTATTGTTTCAAAATACTATGGTAGTTTTGCGATAACGTTAGTATTTAGTTTAGTAGTAGCCTTGGGTATTTGATTTTAATATAGGGTATCACTTTTGTAGTAGTTGTAAAAGTGAACGTGCCTTTGATCTCTTTGAAAAGTTGTCAGAACGACGGCAGTAGATGGCGATGTTGTGCAAATGAAGCCAATAAAAATTGTCGTATTAAATTTTAAGTTTAGAGTTTTTTTTTTTTTTTTTGCGGAATTCCGCACGGGTCACCTAGTATTTATTTTAATACACCAAGCTTCTAACATTTCCTATTTACTAATAGGTACCTAGTAGTATTACTTAATGCCTTTGTAACAGATGGTTTTAATCGGTTAAAACCCTTTCGGAGCTGAAGTAAACAAAATTGCCCTGAAGTTTACCAAAATATAAACAAACTAGCCGAGTACCCGGCCCTGCCCGGGTTTCTGCCGGGTAATGTGTTTCAGTGAAACTCATTCATAATTTTTTCAGCATTGAAGTGCACATCTATATACATAAATGGCTACTTCTGTAAACAATGGCTATTTTTTCTGTCTGGATAAACTAAAAAGAACTGTATTACACACCCTAAATACAAATGCAAGCTACAAATAATGTTTAGGTAAATAGGAAATGTTATTAGCTTGGTGCATTAAAATAAATATGTATTTACAGTATCAATCGCTCTGGAGTCCCCCATTTCCGAATATCGCACGTTAAATAAGTCCCATTATTACAATTTCTACCCTTGTGACTTGAATGGTGAAAACTCAGTTGGTGAAAACATGTTATGTACCTAATTTAGAAAAAAATGTGACTATAACAACGCCTCGGCGTTGACTATAAACACTTTCGATTTTCTAACTCTTGCCTAACTCTTGCCAAATTGCTTGGTGGGTCATTTTCACCATATGCTTACATTTCAAAATTTTTAAGTAATTGTTTTAACTTGCTATTTTCTTTTAGAAACACTAACAGATGTTTAGTCACATATTGTAGGTGTGTAAAAAAGTAACAGGTTGTACACTTTGATGAATAATTAAGTATTCAAGTGCTGTTGTAAAACTGTAAGTTGCAAGGAAAATTGTCGTCTATTACCATACAAAATCAATATGAAATCTCACTTTTAAATTATATCATAGAACCTAGAACCAACTTCATTTGAAATTATTTGAGCCCTGAAGCTTAAAACGATAATTGTGACGATTGAAATATTGATCAAAAACTCTATGGTAACGAATTTGACATTTGGTAACGGATTTGACCAGTAACGGACTTGACATTTCAACCAAAATGTCAAATTATGGCTAGGTTGTCGAATTTAAAAATTGAACTACAATATGCATTTTCTTAGAGTTGTATAATGAACAATATTTAGGGGTAAAAGTTTAGAAAAAGTAAAAATTAATACTAAAATCTTTGGTAACGGACTTGACAAAGAATAAAAATACGCACCTGGAAAAATTTTTGTGCGAAACGCCACAGCAATACTTCTCGACTCAGGGAAACAAAATGGTACAAAATAGTTACGTCACTAATTTGTTAAGTTAACTGAATACGTGTTACCATCTTTTGACTTCCATAAATACCTTTTTTAGCTAAAATAATCTTAGGGTAACGGACTTGACAAGAACTTCCGGACAAAATATATTCATACATTTCTTATTGAAATAAAATTACTATTGTCAATATTTATCATGAATACCATATACTAATAGTCAATATATAAAAATAATATGTCGCATTTACTTTTTTTGACCATTAAGTATATGAAAAAAATAGTTGAACTTGCGAAAATCGGAAATTGACAAGCGTTTTTGCCTTGATTCTCATTTTTAAAGACTTATATAAAAATAAATAAATAAATTTCAATAATTTGTTGAGTGATAGAATTTTTTTGGGGGTATTTCTTGCAGAAAATAATTATTCGCATTGAATTTAAAATATAAGTTATGCTTCAAAATCGTCCTTTTAACCTCCGGACAGCAAATGTAAGCAAATTTTGAAAATGACCCTCGTGTATTAAATCTTTTTATTTCGCCCCATTAGCGATTATTGGCACAGATGAATACAAAAATCCTAAGAAAGCAATAAATTTCATACCTACTCCAGAGAAGCCTTGGTTCAAAATTTTCATTGTGATTACTATAAATATTGTTGATGCGAGGCAACAAATTTTTTCAACAATGGGTTGAAAATTTAATCATTTAATGGGGAAATTAACTAAAATTTACTGTTTTCTGTAATAACTTTTTAAAACTAAGTTTTTAGAAATAAATTATAACCTATCCTGATTCCTGTTAATGTAGCTATCTACAGTGAAAAAATGGTTAAAATCGGTTCAGTAGTTTTGAAGATTATCCGGGACATACATACAAAAGTAATCATTTATGTACATAGATGGTATGAATTAAAGTACATCAACGAATAATTAACTTCCTTTTCGGAATCATTTTATCGAGTTTTATAGCATCATTTTCTTTTAAATTATTTCTTTGCAAATCACGTAGAGCCTTTTTCAGCGCAACATCAATGTATAAACAAGTAACATATTTTTTTCGGTTAGTAATTAAAATGTCTGGAAAGATGAAAATTATATGACAACATTTTGTTTTTTGAGTGTTTTCCTTAATAAGTATGAATATTGCATTATTTGCTATGACTGATAATCCCATCACGTTCCCACTCTGAAATTTTTAGGATGTACAGGGTGACAAGAAATAACTTGTACGAAGTTTGAAGCCAAATATCTGTAAATACCACTAAATTTTTAATGATATTGTGATAGGAAATCGATCTTAGAAAGCTACTAAATAGGTGTAAGTAAGTTAGTTGGGATAATTATTATAGTTCACAAACAATCTGCCATACGTGAATTACATAAGCAAGAAATTAAATTCTGTAAAATTGTTCGACGATTGAAAGTGGCTAAGCAGACGTGTTGGCCTTAAGGTTTAATTGTTTAAATGATTTATTTATTTATTTGTCAACAACGTGTTAAAATTGTCGCGAGACAGCGAATATGATTATGTATTTTCGAAAAAGAGTTCAGTTTAGTTAATATTATTGTTGAATAAAGACGACGAATTTATAATACGATGTTTTATTTCATTAAACGGTCTTAAACGAATACGAAAATATTATATTAGCTAACAATTCAGAAGTGGGATTATAACGGCGTCTACAACGATAAAGACGCAAGTAATATTAATCGATTCTTATTGGTTATAGAAGTTTTAATATTACGAATATGGCATACCTAGCCAAAGTTAGAAAAAGCGATCTGCTTATCCTGGTTGATGAGCTTGGGCTGACAATCGGTGAGAAACGGAGAGTTGTTGACTTAATTAAATTAATAAAGGATAATTCAGAATATGATGAAGAAGTTACAAAAGCTGTTCTCGAAAGAATACAGAATGAGGGAGAAGAAAAGAGACTGCAGGAAGAAAAAGCTTTGGAGCTTGAAAGAAAAGAAAAAGAAAAAGCTTTGGAGCTTGAAAGAAAAGAAAAAGAAAAAGCTTTGGAGCTAGAAAGAAAAGAAAAGGAAAAAGCTCTAGAGTTAGAGCTTGCAGAAAGAGAGCAAGAGAGAGCCTTTGAATTAGAAAAATTACGAATAATTAACGGTTGTATTAATCCAAGCATGGATAACGGAATAAATTTGAATCAAGACGTGGTTGTCAACAAAACCTATAACGATTTACAAAAGCTAATTCGCAAGTTTGATCTTAAGGAGTCTGAAATCAGTTTATATTTAGTTCTTTTTGAACGGCAAGCACGAAGGGCTAAAATTGACGAAGAGGATTGGGTATATCATTTATTGGGATTACTTCCACATGAAATCATTCAAATAATTGCGAGAGCACCAGAAGAAAAGGCTAATAATTACGAGCACGTTAAGAAACTCTTACTAAAGCGCTTTAAACTTAGTCCAGAAAAATTTCATCAGAAATTTATTTACCACCAAAATTCAAATAGTACATGGAGCGATTATGCATTTGAACTACAGAATTATTTTGAAGAGTGGATTACAGGAGTAGGCATTACGGATTTTCAAGGTCTGAAGGACTTGATGGTTACCGATCGAATGAAGCGTAGAGTCCCTATTGAGTTAAAAGATGAAACAGTCAGAAATAACAGAGGCCCCAAAGCAGAATACTTAGTGATGTTCTGCGGCGCAAAATTATTTGCCCAAAATTGTTCTGCAAGATAGACTTATACATTATATATTTACCGTCAAAATGTTACCAAAAGGTGTTTTCTCATTTTTACATATAATATACACATAATATATACATCATGAAATCGACTGTAACAGAGTGGACATCCAGCAGTTCAAATTAACTACCATAAGAAAAGAATGAGGCTCACCCTGGTTGTTGACAACCAACATTCAATGTAGCAAGCTAATCACGGCAGTTATACTATCTATATTTTTTAAAAAATATATCAGATTGAATGCAATTGTTTATTTATTTCCAAAAGGCTTGTAACAGAGTGGACAATTCGAAACATAGAAAAACATAGAATAGTGTTTTTTGGGGATTTTTTTTTTTCATTTGAGTAATAAACTGCAGAAATGGTGCCAGAAGCATCTTTTGTGCACTGCAGTGTCATTTTGTTGTTACATTTCAGTTTAATTTTAAATCACATTGAAAATTCTAGCAATTTGAATCTGGTACACGTCATTTTCTCCTTCTTCTGACAAAGATAACTTTTGTTGTGTCCTTTCTAAATGGATTATACCTAATCAATTGATACTTGATGGCACAAAATTAAATGGAGAACCAATAAAAAATACACTTAATGGGTGGGAGTTTTTATTATTGATTTTAAAAAATTCTAAAGTCTCGGACATGATTTGTACCATTTTCGTTAGAATGACCTATATATGCTTGCGTACTTACATGTTGTCTTTGTGTGTGTGTGTGTGTGTTTTTTTTTTTTTTTTAAGAACTGGAATAGAGAGAGTCGCGAAATTATTTGCACTGTTGTCAGCCTTCGACGAATATTTCAAGTCATCAAAGATCACCAGAAAAGAAGTTGTAATACCTCTTTCTTTGGGCCACACCAGATTTACTCATAGACATCTGTTTTGCCCTTATGTAACACACGTAACGTCAATCAGACAGTATTGCATATACAATGGAGATTGCATCGCGATTGTCCAAATTTCAATCATATTCGTTTC
>JAXGGA010009807.1:0-49788 GCA_038373865.1 Uloborus plumipes
AAAAGTTTTAGCACGTTTATGTCCGTTAATTAGGACAGGAGATATTAATTAATCAAATTTAGTCAATTTTCAAGGCTTAACTCTACGCAGAACTGCAACACTAGAGCCATTTTCCTGATCAGCTGCTCTTTTGTCCCTGAAGTTACTTTGTGGTTAAAATTGTGCGTATAGATTTAAGCCTTGAAAATTTATTCAATTTGAATGTTTAATATCTCTTATTTCTTTCTTAATTTTCTCTCTTTTTGATTTATTTGGCGAATTGATTTAAACTTTAACATGACTTTAAGTGGAGTTTAAAAGATGAAGCGCATTTGAACTAAAGGATATAATAATTTTAGTTCAGAGGGGTGGGAGGGAATTTAAATTTATTCAGCTGAATTCCTCAAAATTTGGTGTTGCCAAAAATGTCAGAATGGAACTATTATTGTTAAAAAACTAGCGATGGCTATCAGCTACTCTTCGTATTTGGCGTGGTAAAGTTTGGCAACAATAGGGATATTTACCAAACCTCCCAGCCAGTGAAACACTTCTTTCTCCAAATTAAAGAAAAAGAAAACGCTCTGTGAAGGAACAGTAGTTGTTTGCAGTCTAAAAAGTATTTTATTGCATGTTTAAAACATGTATATAATGTCGCCAAACCTAAATTTTTAACAGTTCCATTCTAACATTTTCGGTAACACCGCTATGAAGTTACTCTTCGTATTTGGCGTCGTAAAGTTTGGCAACAATCTGGAAATTTACCAAACCTCCCAGCCAGGGAAATCTTGCTTATTTGAGGGTTACTGTTATAGATTGTAATCACTTCAAAGAGATGGTGCGAATAACATTATATTTCTTGCCTTTTAATGTTCAAATTAAAATCATGGAAGAATGGTTGAGGCTGAGCTACCTGACACAATCGGTTCCCTATGTTAATAAATTTAAATTTGGCGACCAATTTTACATTGAAATTACGGTTAAATCGGTGGATTATGTTAAACTTCAAGGGCAAAATTGCTGTGTTCGTTGAGAGTTTTCGAAAATCTTTCCACTACAGTTATCTCAAAAGTTCCATTGAAACGTTTATTTGGCGAATTGATTTAAACTTTAATATGACTTTTAGTGGAATTCAAAAGGTTGGGGAGCACATTTGAATCAAATATAATAATTTTACTTCAGAGGGTTAAAGTGAATTAAACTTTATTTAGTTAACTTCCTTTACATTTGTTGCACGGGCATCGCCGTGCGGGTACTGCTAGTTGAATTATAAAAATTAGATTACTTTACTTTTCAAGTACGATTTCGAAATTGAGTATAAAAGTGTTATAGTTAGTTTTAAAATATTTTTTTTCCCTCTCAAGAGTGTTTAGTAAAGATACACTGGCGGAAAAAAAAATCCCAACACCAAAAAAAAAAAATTGCCGTAGAGTAATGAAATTTGGGTAATGCAATTGTCTAGTCCAGTGGTTCTCAACGGGGGCGGTACCGCCCCCCCTGTGGGCGGTGGGAAGATGCTGAGGGGCGGTGAACATGTTTTGGGCAGTAGGGGGGCGGTGGGTATATTTTGGGCGATAGGGGGGCGGTGGGAAAATTTGGGGTGAGAGGACGACGAATGTATTAGAATTTAATTTTACTTTTAAAAATCAAAATGAAATGTTGTATTAAATCACGAATCCAACTTGAATTATATGAGGCAACCATAAATCAACTTATGTGCTCTGGAATCTCTAAGCGTATTTCCTTATGTTTTTCTAAGGTGCTTGTTTTGTTTTTAAAATAGCTTAGCTTTTTTGCTTAGCTTTTTTTTCTCTCTCTCTCTCTCTCTCTCTCTTTTATAGCGATTTGTCTTTTTAGTGATATTTTGCATCAGACAACCTTGAGAGAGAATGCTACCTAATGAAGAAATGCTTCAATAAATCGCAGTTGCAATCAGGGCTGCACATTTAGGCTAATATTAACCGATTTGGCTAATTTCAAACACATAGCTAGATGAAATTCAAAAGCGTTAGCCACACCATCGTTTGGTCATTTTTTAGCCGAATTGTTGATTGATTCTTTCTACTATTACAATGTCATTTCGAATAGCTTTATATAACTTTTTAGTAATGCATCTATATTTTACTTAGTAGTTATCATGCATGTAAAAAATACCGTCTTCCATCTGTTGGTGAAAATGATCCCATTAAGTTCTCAAGTTTTAGTCGCCTACTTTGATTGTTGCGAAACGAAACTGGTTTTCAGACTGAGCAATTCCGATATTAGAATACTAGATTTTAATGTTATTGCCAAAATTTAATGGGGGTTCAAAATACTGCGAAAAAACTTTACAATTGCATTCGAGGGTTTCCCACAAGTAGCGTTTTATGCAGATTATTAAACATCATTGATTGTTTAAATTTTTTTTTTAACTTTTATAATTTTCTTTCCCAATTTTCTCTTAAGTTAGCTTAGTACCTATGGGAAAGTAAGTCTCCCCCAAAGATATTCAAAATATTTCGATGGGGGCGGGGATCCGTGCAAGTTATTTTCCTTGGTTTGGTTATTTTCCTAAATTTTTACCTGGAAACCGTATTGCAATGCTTAAAGTACCCGCCCAGTTAGACTGTTTGGTTTGACCTCAGTATTTTCACTCTGGCTTTTGCTCATTTCATCCATTTACTTTCATGGTTTATTTTTAGTGAAATCTCCTTTGATGATGCTAATGTTTATTGCCGACATCTTTAGTCTTTGCACAAAGACTTCTCTAAGCGCTTTGAGGATATTTTTTCTCAGAACGTTCCTCAATGGGTCATCAGCCCTTTTAAAAACATTCAGACACCAGTTATTTAGTATCAGGAAGAATTGGTTGAACTTTCAGCCAATAAAACTTTGAAAGCTGGTTTCCGGAATGTTAACAATTTATTTAGGATTTTCTGCAAGGAAACATGAGTTGCCTTTATCCTGTACTGTGAGCTATCGTCAATTTTTTTTAATTACCTACCCCTCTTCCTACCTCGTCGAACGAGGACTCAGTGTTGTCAACGATCAAGTTACAAAAAAAGAGAAATCGACTCCAAATCGTCCCAAGAGGTGACTTGCAGCTTCACCTTACAAAAAATATTAAACCGACTGAGGAAACTGTCTTTGCACCACCAAGCACAAATATCTCACAAACATATATTTCTGAGTGTTCCTTTCACATTTTGAATGATATAAAAAAAATACTTTGCGTATTTATTTTTATTTCATATCATTGTTTCCTTTATATTATGAGTGAAAATTTCTTTTTGCTTGTTTATTTTTATTATATTTCATTTTACTTTGCTATTCTTTTGAAAGTAAAATATTTTTTGAGCCTTTTTTTTTTTCTAAATTCGTCATTTTAATTCTATATATAATAATGCCTACCGAGGAAAAATATATGTGTTTTAACCGTTTTGTAAAATTCTGAAAGGAATTTTTTTTGAGCTTTTTACCTCTTTGTACAAACCCCACTTTTAACATAAAGGCGGGCGTTGGAAAAAATTTCACTCCTAAAGGGGGCGTTAGCCGTGAAAAGGTTGAGAACCACTGGTCTAGTCTAATACCTTTAAACGAGCAATTCTTGTATATATATTTATTTATATATTTATTTATTTTTCGGATCTCGAAAACGGCTCTAACGATTTCGATAAAACTTGGTATTTAGATGGAGTTTTGGTTTCTGAGTTCATCTACGTCGGCGTTTTTTCTGTAAAAACGCCAGTTTTCGCAAAAAAACCCGTTTTTTGTGCCTTCATTAAGTAAGTTTGAGACGCTTTCTTCATCGCCATTTTCTTTATGATTATTATCAATTGTTACTGTTTCCGTGGCGACCACGTTTTGTTATAACAATTGGATTTCATATTTAATCACATCAGCGCGAGTTTAAATTTTATGGTATTTGGCAACGTTAAATTGTTACTGTTTTTGAAATGTTAAAGCAAGGCTTCACTAGATAACAGGCTGTTTCATTTTTTCAAAAGCCATGGGATAAAAGCAGTGGTGATTGTCCATCGACATCTATTGAATTATAAAAATTAGATTACTTTACTTTTCAAGTGCGATTTCAAAATTGAGTATAAAAGTGTTATAGTTAGTTTTAAAATATTTTTTTTTCCCTCTCAAGAGTGTTTAGTAAAGATATTTCAGGTAAAAAATCAATATATATGAAACTCAATTTTCTTAAAATATTAAGTTTCGAAGCAAAATTACATCTATCTAATATCTTTAAACGAGCAATTCTGGTATATATATATTTCGGATCTCGAAAACGGCTCTAACGATTTTGATAAAATTTTGTATTTAGATAAAGTTTTGTTTTTTGAGTTCATCTACATCTGCGTTTTTTCTGTAAAAACGCGTTTTTTTGTGCCTTCATTAAAAGTTTGGCGAGCTTTCTTTCGCTATTTTCTTTATGATTACTCTTATTGTTACTGTTCACGGAAACCACGTTTTATTATAACAATGGATTTCATATTTAATCACATCAGCGTAAATTTAAATTTTTATGGTATTTTTCAAATGAGTTTTGGCAACACGTTAGAATTATTATTGTTTTTGAAATTTAAAGAAGATCAATCAAAATCAAGTTAGAATTGGGTGTGGGCCGCGGTAGTCCGATCGGTTAGTCGTCGGACTCATAACCGGAGGGTCCCGGGCCGATCATATAGAGGAAGACCAGCCGATAAAAGATCCACCGTCTTCATTAATGATGGCTGAGGGACGTTAAAAATGTTCATGGTCATAAAATCCTCCAAGTGAAACGATACCTCCTAGGGATGCTGGGCCAAGGGTTTGCTCGGCCCTATGGCCTGGATCAAAAATGAACAAAGCGCTCTTCAGGGCCCCATCCCGGTTAAACCACGAGTTGTGGTATGTACGGGGGGAACTTTGAAGTGTAATGTAAAATGTATAATGTAAATGTATAATGTAAAATGTGTAAAATGTAAGTAAAATGAAAGTCAAAACCAACTGGAACCAAATGCGTACTGGAGAACAGGGACTATGCATCCATTCTCATCAACACCTTCCGCGTCTTCGGCGCTAAATGAAACGAAATTACGTGTGATTTAATGGTGAGCATGGATTAAAAAGGTTGTGTTTTTTAAAACAAATTACAGCTGTTTTAAATACGTAATTGCAACCAAAGGCTTAAAAATGCTTTTCAAGTTTATCTAAACAAGTACTTCGTATTTTAGCAAAAAAATACAAGTTTACAAACCTTTTTTTTTTTTTTTTTACCGAGCGGGCTCGGTCCCCTGGTACTCTAATATCTTTAAACGAGCAATTCTTGAATATATATTTATTTATTTATATATATATTTATTTTTCGGATCTCGAAAACGGCTCTAACGATTTCGATAAAATTTTGTATTTAGATAGAGTTTTGGTTTCTGAGTTCATCTACGTCGGCGTTTTTTCTGTAAAAACGCGAGTTTTCACAAAAAACCCCGTTTTTTTTTGCGCCTTCATTGAAAGTTTGAGAAGCTTTCTTTTCGCCATTTTCTTTATGATTACTATCATTGTTATACTGTCTCTTAGCAACCGCGTTCAGTAAAACAACGGATTTCATATTTAATCACATCAGCGCGAGTTTAAATTTTATCGTATTTGCCAACTTTAAATTGTTATTGTTTTTGAAATGTTAAAGCAAGGCTTGACTAGATATATCTTCATTTATTCAAAAGTCATGTGTCTTATACAGGCTGTTTCATTTATTCAAAAGTCATGGGATAAAAGCAGTGGTGATTTTCCAGCGATATCTATTGAATTTTATGGAAACTTACAAAAATCAGATTACTTTACTTTGCAAATACGAATTTTTCAAAATTGAGTATGAAAGTGTTGTAGTTAGTTTTAAAATACTTTTTTTCCTCCTCAAGAATGTTTAGTAAGATATTTTAGGTAAAAAATCAATTAATATGGAACTCAATTTTCTTAAAATATTAAGTTTCGAAACAAAATTACATCTATCTAATCTAATATCTTTAATTAAACGAGCAATTATTGTATATATATATATACAGGGTGTCCACTCCAATCGTGGACCAATAGCTAATTTCTAAACCGTTAGAGATAAGCATATAGTTTATTTGGGAAAAAATCTCCAAATTATGAAAGGAATTTTGGGTCTATTCAATGTTTTTCAAAAAATCAAATTTTGAAAGAGTTACGAAATTTTAATTTTTATACAGCCCCCCAGTCCTATCAATCATATTTAGTAAAACATTCTTGACACTGTAACGTTTAAAACTAAAAAAAAATCACTTTTCTACCACAAAAATTGACCGAGTTATGACGTTTTGAAAAATCAAGATTTTACATTATTTCATGACGTCATCGAGAGATCGCTTAAGGGACCGTATGCAAAATCCTTCAAAATCTTGATTTTTCAAAACGTCATAACTCGGTCAATTTTTGTCGCAGAACAGTGATTTTTTTTTAGTTTTAAATGTTACTGTGTCAAGAATGTTTTACTAAATATGATTGATAGGACTGGGGGGCTGTATAAAAATTTAAATTTCGTAACTCTTTCAAAATTTGATTTTTTGAAAAACATTGAATAGACCCAAAATTCCTTTCATAATTTGGAGATTTTTTTCCAAATAAACTATATGCTTATCTCTAACGGTTTAGAAATTAGCTATTGGTCCACGATTGGAGTGGACACCCTGTATATATATATATATATTTATTTTTCGGATCTCAAAAACGGCTCTAACGATTTCGATAAAATTTGGTATTTAGATAGAGTTTTGGTTTCTGAGTTCATCTACGTCGGCGTTTTTTCTGTAAAAATGCGAGTTTTCACAAAAAACCCCGTTTTTTTTTGTGCCTTCATTGAAAGTTTGAGAAGCTTTCTTTTCGCCATTTTCTTTATGATTACTTTCCATTGTTACTGTTTCCGTGGCGACACACGTTTTGTTATAACAAATGGATTTCATATTTAATCACATCAGCGCGAGTTTAAATTTTATGGTATTTGGCAACGTTAAATTGTTATTGTTTTTGAAATGTTAAAGCAAGGCTTCACTAGATAACAAGCTGTTTCAATTATTCAAAAGCCATGGGATAAAAACAGTGGTAATTGTCCACCGACATCTATTGAATTTTATGGTAACTTACAGTATATAAAAATTAGATTACTTTTTACTTTTCAAGTGTGATTTCAAAATTGAGTATAAAAGTGTTATAGTTAGTTTTAAAATACTTTTTTTCCCTCCTCAAGAGTGTTTAGTAAGATATTTCAGGTAAAAAAATCAATAAATATGAAACTCATTCTTAAAATATTAAGTTTCAAAACAAAATTACTTCTATCTAATATCTTTAAACGAGCAATTCTTGTATATATATATATATATATATATATATATATATATTTCGGAAACGGCTCTAACGATTTTGATAAAATTTTGCATTTAGATAAAGTTTTGGTTTTTGAGTTCAGCTACATCGGCGTTTTTCTGTAAAAACGCAAGTTTTCACAAAAAATCCCGTTTTTCGTGCGTTCATTAAAAGTTTGACGAGCTTTCTTTCGCCATTTTCTTTATGATTATTCTTATTGTTACTGTTTCATAGCAACCACGTTTTATTATAACAAGGGATTTCATATTTAATCACATCAGCGCAAATTTAAATTTTTATGGTATTTGGCAAACGAGTTTTTGCAACACGTTAGAATTATCATTGTTTTTTAAATTTGAAAGAAATCGATCAAAATAAAGTTAGAATTGGGTGTAGGCCACGATAGTCCGATCGGTAAGTCGTCGGACTCGTAACCGGAGGGTCCCGGGCCGATCATATAGAGGAAGCCCAGTCGATCGAAGATCCACCGTCTTCATTAATGGTGGCTGGGGGACGTTAAAATTGTTCGTGGTCGTAAAATTTTCCAAGTGAAACGATACCTCTGGTGGGATGCTGGGCCAAGGGTTTGCTCGGCCCTTGGGCCTGGTTCAAAAATGAACAGAGCGCTCTTCAGAGCCCCATCCCAGTTAAACCACGAGTTGTGGTATGAACAGGGGGAACCTTGGAGTGTGAAGTGAAGTGAAAGTCAAAACCAACTGGAATCAAATGCGTACTGGAGAACAGGGACTCTGCATCCATTCTCATCAACCCCTCCCGCGCCTTCGGCGCCAAATGAAATGAAATTGGGTGTGATTTTACGGTGAGCATGGATTAAATAAGGTTGTGTTTCTTAAAACAAATTTCGGCTGTTTTAAATGCGTAATTGCAACTAAAGGCTTAAAAATGCGTTTCAAGTTGATCTAAATAAGTACTTCGCATTTTAGAAAAAAACACGAGTTTACAAACCTCTTTTTTTTTTTAACCGAGTGGGCTCGGTCCCCAGGTACTAGTAATAATTGCAAAAAATTATTTATTTACTGTTAGAATTTGCACTTATTTACTGCTGAAATTATTCATTATAGTTTCCTGGTGAAAGTGTAACACAAAAGTTAATATTAAAAAATATTTTTTTTGCCGATTAATTGGCAAATTTTGGCCGATTATTAATAATCGGCAAAGTGGCCAATTATGGCCGATTAATCGGATCTGCCGATTTGTCGGTGCATTCCTGATGTAAAGAAAGTAGTCTATATTAATAAAGACAGAATACTTTTTCCCTCAGAGTGCGGCTCTGATAAGTTGAAGTTAAACCTTGGCAGTGCTTACTTCTTTTCGAGGAGTTCAGGTAAAAATGAGAGTGTGAATGTTATCGGCGCAGATTTGTGTTGAAATACCTTCACAAAATTACAATAACCGCAAGGACGGATCTCGATTTGTTTTAAGGGAGGAGTTATTTATTTTATTACGCATCCTTTACTACATATCTTGGTTGACAAATGCTGACCTCATATGTTTTGAACTTGAATTGCGATACAAACCTCCCTTCACCTGGTATCAAAGATAGTCTAAAAATGAATTTTTTGAACTTCAATGTTGAAAATTTACCAGTGGTGAGTCCTTGAAGGGAGAGCCTCTCCCTTGTATCTGTCCCTGTATGACAGTAACCCAACTAAACTCAGCTAATCAGAGCCTAACCATTATATTCATACATCTGAGTTATTTCGATTTATATTATTTATTGTCTGCATAGCTTCAGATAAGGTTTCAGTTCCGTTATTTAAAACATGAGTGCCGAAAAAAGGTCCACCTTCTCAATTTTCTAAGAAGACAGCCTCACATACACATAATACATTCGCCATTTAATAGAGTTTCATTTTTAAAATTTTGGTAAGATTATGTGAGAGCCAAATGTTTAACATTCACCCTGACAGTTTTGCTGCTCATGTAAATTCATTTACACAATTAATGTCGAAATAAAATTATGTTCTTCTAATGAATAATAAACAAATTTGAATTAGATACACTGCGATGCAAAAGTTTAGACAAAATGCAAATATGTGAATAAAAAGAAAACTATTCAACGAAATGCTTTCAAATTTCTACTCCTGGTACACAATATGGCCCCAAATACATGTGTGGAGTTCTTATAACTATAACTGGAATCAAATTTTTGATATTACAAAAGACATTTTTTTACATTGTTGCAAAAGTTTAGACAATAGTCAGATTTTATGCAAATATCCCTTGAAATATGATTGGTGGAGGAAATGCGGGACTATTATTCATTTATAAAGTGCAGACATTGCTGAATAAATAATCAAAATCTCAAAAGCTCTTTAGTTCTCGTGTAAAGAAGATGAGAAAGTTTGGAAGCCGAAATTTGAAAATGAACCTACTTTATTAATTTTTTGTCTTTTAAATCGGCTCTAGTATGGTAGTACCAAGGCTTCACTAGATAGCGTTTTATACAGGCTGCTTCATTTCATCAAAATCTTTGGGATAAAAACGGATGCATGTCGCCTAGCGACATCTATCAAATTTTGTGGTAACTAACATTATAAACAAATCAGATAATAAAAGACAAAATTAAAATTTAATTTGTTGGCGACAATTTTACAATTTGGCATTCAATTCTATTTTATTATATTTTAACGTCATTTAATAGCTCGTTCGATTTGCTGGTTTATTCTGCATTTTAACGGCTTGTTTTAATTAGTTAGCGAATTATTTTTCATTTTAATTGATTGTAATTATAATTAAACTATGAAACGACACTGGCACCGCAGAGCGATAAATCGCGATTTTGGAACGATAGTTCCATCAAAACTTTTGATGAGTTTAGATTGTCAAATTAATTTATTTGGCGATTTTTTTACATTTTAATGGACATTTTGGAATGACTATGGCACTAATATCTTGAAAAGCACATCAAGAATTTGTTCTTCGTAAAGCTTTTGAGAATATTTCAATAACCGAGATCTTGGTAGTATGTACGTCTCAGTTATAGGTACGTTTTTTAACTTGGCGATGTATTTTCTTACCACCTAAGCGAAGATTAAAATTTTAAGCTTGCATCGTCTTCATGGTAGCTTCTTTTCTCTTAGTTTGCATTTTAATTTAAATTTCAATGATAATAATGGCTCGATATATTTATTAAACTTATTATGTTACATGCTAATGGAGCTTTTAAGTTGATTTGGCGAGTTTTTTAACAAGAATTCTCACATTATTTCGCAGCTTTTTTTTCAGTTGGTCCATTATTTTACTTTCAAGTATTAAACGTATGTGTGAAATTAGAAACAAAAAAGGGAAGATTTCGGTGATTGGAAGTCTGGTTATCTTTCCCTATAGGCGTTAAATCTTTGTGTCCAATTTATGAGCGAGGGAAATACTTCATTCGCAAACATAAACTAAAGAGCAACAAAATAAAGTAATTATCGCCAAAAATTTGGCAACCACACCAGATTCCCAATTATCGAAATATTATCAATGTGTGAAATTTAACATAAAAAGAACATTACCTTTTAATGTTGTGTAAATGAAAAAAAAAAAAATTTCATTTGGTCGTCGTAATATTGTAGTTTTGTTTATTTTTTTCGTACTTGTATTGCTCTTTAGTACCAAACGATTATATATGCTCATTTCGTTTTTACTAAAGAAATTAATATGTTTTGTTGTCAATCGTCTTTCCGTTGAACACCATCGCTTCATTAGTGTACATTTCATTCTGGGGCATCAAAATGAAATGTCTCTACGAATAGATTCGCCATTTATCGCTCTGATGGGTCAACGCTATCAAAATGAACATCTGAGCTTTTGCGTAGCAATTAAGATCGTGTGAGCAACAATAATGAAACAAAATAGTAAATAGAACAATATTATTTCATTGCTACATTTTTATTTATCGGCTGCGAAGAAAAGCGTATATTTTATTAATGCAGAGATGTCAAAATTGAACGCCATTGCTATATGTTGCTAATTCGAAGAAAGTAAACAATGAATGAATGTCGTATGACTGAATCATGAGTTGCGACCAACTTTACCTGAAAATGGAATTTATTTCCCCTAAAAAGCAGTACTAATAAGGCCTTCGGCATCAATTCACTCTGTACTCCACTTCAGTAAACTATATCAATATTTTTTAACCCTTAAAGATAGGATGAACATCACTTTTTACAGCAGAAACAACGTGCTAATAAATGTAAACAAACACATCATTCAGCGCTCTCTAGCGGGCAAATCTTTACCATTGATGTTTTGAGTAATGAAGCAGCCTGTATAAAACGCTATCTAGTGAAGCCTTGGGTAGTACATTATTTCTTACTTTGTGGAGAGCAAATTCAGATATGTGTATCGATCAAAAAGTCCAAGAAAAATTATATTTCTTAAGGATGAAGGAATTGAAAAAACGGCTCAGACTGACGATTCGTCCCTTAATCCTACAAAACTTCAACTTGGGTCAAAAACAGCACGTGGCAGCATAAGTAGATGAACAACTGAATCGGAATGCACAAAAAAAAAAACAAAAAAAAACAAAGAATTTTGATTGAGCCTTTTCAGACAGAGTGTCGCAAATAAGCCAGATTTTATTGGTAAAAGCAGCACAGCATATGATCAGTGGATATTTCTCAAGTCCGGCGAAAAGAATTATAATCATCTCGGCCATCCCAATTTTAATAATTTTTATCAAAGAAAGTACCATTCATTTTTTAGTCACGATGATACATATGCTGCTTTTTACATTAAAATCTGGCTTATTTTGGGACACTCTGTCCGAAAAGTCTCAGGCACAATTTTTTTTTTTTTTTATGCATTCCGATTCAGTTGTTCATCTACTTATGCTGTCACGTGCTGTTTTTGACCCAAGTTGAAGTTTTGTAGGATTAAGGGGCGAATCGTCAGTCTGAGCCGTTTTTTCAATTCCTTCATCCTTAAGAAATATAATTTTTCTTGGACTTTTTGATCGATACGCATGTCTGAATTTGCTCTTCACAAAGTAAAAAACAATGTACTACCATACTAGAGCCGATTTAAAAGACAAAAAATTAATAAAGTAGGTGCATTTTCAAATTTCGGCTTCCAAACTTTCTCATCTTCTTTGCACGAGAACTAAAGAGCTTTTGAGATTTTGATTATTTATTCAGCAATCTCTGCACTTTATAAATGAATAATAGTCCCGCATTTCCTCCACCAATCACATTCCAAGGGATATTTGCATAAAATCTGACTATTGTCTAAACTTTTGCAACAATGTAAAAAAATGTCTTTTGTAATATCAAAAATTTGATTCCAGTTATAGTTATAAGAACTCCACACACGTATTTGGGACCATATTGTGTACCTGCAGCAGAAATTTGAAAGCATTTCGTTGAATAGTTTTCTTTTTATTCACATATTTGCATTTTGTCTAAACTTTTGCATCGCAGTGTAACATTCTTTCTGTTACAGGAATTATCGTTGAAAGGAGCAGTCTTCGGCAGAATAGCGACAAAATTTGGACTCTGGCTCAAAATGGCTCTTCTCTTGTTCTGGAGCCTTCAGTTCAAACTGCCAATTCATGGGATTCGATAGAAGTTATCCGAGCTAGTAAGTACAATCTTCCTCATTCAAGGTTAACAGCATTTAAAAAAAAAAAAAAAATCTGGTATGGGTCCCACACTACTTCCTTTTACGTGTAAATTTCTTTGTAGAGGCCTTAGGCAAGAATTCAAGTGAAACACCATTGCAATCGCTACTGGAAATGAATTACATTATCAGCAAATTAACTTCGCTCTGACGTCACTACGAGCGGAGCCAATAAGAGCTCACAAGCAGTCAGCGATCTCCTCTAATTCGCCAAGTAGGCTGTGACGTTTTATCTAGCTCGTTTTTCATAGGCTAACGTCACGCTGATGTCACGATGATTTATCAAGAAACGTTCTAATGTAATTCATTTCCAGTAGCGATTGCAATTTGCGATCGCCTGTTTCACTTGAATTCCTGCCTTTGTATTAAAATAGTGCTAGGAGTGAGCAAGATAGCAATTCGAACATTTACACCCATAGTTTGCCACGAAACAATGCAAAACAAACAAATGATTCATTTTCTAAATATCGCTGATTTTAACATCATTCAGTGGATTTTTCGCAAAATATCGCCAATAGCGCCAAATTGGACCCAAATTCAAAAAATATTTTTTTCGTTAAATTTGTCGCCAACTGGGCGTCAAACACTTGGCGACCAAAAGCTTGGCGATATATCGCCAAGTGGTCGTGCCAATTCATCTGCATTGAAATTAACACTGATTTAACCAAAAAAAGGGGTAAAACATCCCCTTGGGGGCATTCGAATGCAACCACAAGGGGAGGTGCACAACTAGACCATCCTCAAAGCCTACATACCAAGCTAGAAGCTTCTACGGCATATAGTTTTTGAGTTATGCGACCTACATACATACATACATCCGCACATACGTACATACAGACGTTACGAAAAAACTCGTCGTAATTAACTCGGGGGTGGTTGAAAAGGATTTTTCGGCTGCTAATATGTTGGTAGGTACATATGCACGTGCTGACAGGTCGAAAAAACTACTGAACATTCATTCGGGGGTGAGCAAAATCAAAATTCAGACTCAAATTTGAGTGATTTTTTTTTTGCGATCACAATACTTCCTTTACTACGTAAAAGGAAGTAAAAACAACAGTCAGTAAAAAAATTCAATTTTGACTTGAGTCTTAAATTTGATAAATTTGGGTCAAATTATGCCCCCCCCCATGTGATTTTTAATAAATACAATAAAACTCTTTTGATGAATTCAGAAAAAACGTAAACTAATAAAATCGATGTTGCTGAACCGGTATGTGTTTGAGAAGAAAAAAGCAGTCCCACCTTTAATTTACTGTTTATAAAAGTTAAATTATTTTTGATTGAGAAACCAAAAATCGCTCATTGCTTTCTCTAACTGCACCCGTTAACGCCCAGTGATCCATTCATAGATCACCTTTTTTCAGACTCCTTACTGAAAACTATACTTTTTTAGCCTACTTTCCCGTTAAAAATAAAAGAGACGAAAAAAGCATTAAAATTGGCTTAATGCATCTAAAAAATGTCGCCAAGTCCAAAAAATATCGCCAAGTCCAAAAAATATCGCCAAGTTCAAAAAATATCGCCAAGTAAAAAAAAGTCAAAAAGAAACAAAAAAAAAAAAAGAAATAAATATCGAAAAATTAAAAATTTGAAAGTAGGGTATTGAGATGGGGAATTTGTGTGTCGGTCTGTCGGTCGGTCGGTCGGTCTGTCTGTCCCCCCCCTAATAACTTTTGAATGAACATTCCGATTTGGACAAACTTTTTTTTGTTGGAAAGATCTCGGCGAGTACAGCTCATTCCCATATTTGATTTTTCGATTTGAACAATTTTTGGTTCAACTTTGAGCCGTTCAAACAACCGGTCCCGCGATACTAACTTTTGAATGAACAGTCCGATTTGAACAAACTTTTTTTTGTTCGAAAGGTCTTTTCAAGGATACTTCATTCCCGTATCTACATTTTCGATTTGAACAATTTTTCGTTCAACATTGAACCGTTCAAGCAACCTTTCCCCACCTAATAACTTTTAAGTGAACCGTCCGAATTGAATAAAGTTTTTTTTGTTCGAAAGATCTTATCAAGAATACTTTATTCCCGTTTTTAAATTTCCGATTTGAACAATTTTTCGTTCAACATTGAACCGTTCAAACAAGCTCTCACCCCTAATAACTTTTGAGTGAACCGTCCGATTTAAACAAACTTTTTTTTGTTCGAAAGATCTCGGCAAGGATACTTCATCCCCGTTTTTAAATTTCCGATTTGAACAATTTTTCGTTCAACATTGAACCGTTCAAACAAGCTCTCACACCTAATAACTTTTGAATGAACAGTCCGATTTAAACAAACTTTTTTTTGTTCAAAAGATCTCAGCAAGGATGCTTCATTACCGTATTTAAATTTTCAGTTTGAACATTTTTTTTGTTCAACATTGAACTGTTCAAACAACCTTTCCCCACCTAATAACTTTTAAGTGAACCGTCCGAATTGAATAAACTTTTTTTTGTTCGAAAGATCTCGGAGAGGCTCATTCCTATATTTCACTTTTCAATTTGAACCATTTTTCGTTCAATGATGAACCGTTCAGAAAACATTTTAACATGAGCGCCTACGGAGAAATTTAAATTGAATGTTGATTCTGAACTTCAAGGCGGATTTCCTTCAAAATAACTTTGTAAGAAAATGGTTTTGATAAATAATGTATTGTAAAGTACTTTTTTGAATAATCTTCTGTGAGGACTCTGATTCCGACTCCGACTCCGCAAACATGGCGGAAATGCAGGCTCAGAAAAAATGACTGACTGGGCAGACGATTTTTTGTTTATTTATTTATTTGTTTTGTTTAATTTATTATTATTTTTTTTTTCAGACGATTTTTTTTGTTAACAAAAATTTTTCATTCACGAGAGCATTTTATTCCTTATTTATATTTAACAACTGGCAACGGATTAAAAATGAAATTCAAGACATTTTATTAACGAACGAGTTTTTTTTTCTTTCTTTGATAAAATGTGTTTTGAAGTTCTTTGTACATTTTATTTATTTATTTTTTTTTTCTTTTGAAAACGATTGTGGAATTTTTCTACGGAAGAACTATAGCAGTTACATTCTTTTAAAGGTGCGACAAAACTTTATTGACTCGTTTATTTACTTTTTACGTGTCTATTTTATCTGATGAGAGGGGTATATTTTGCTTTCAGAAATCAGCTTTAAGTGCAAAAAGATATGTTTGACATAATTTTTAGTTTTAGATAATCAAGAGAATATTGATCAGATGCTACAATGCCTATGTCGATGTACGGGAAAGTAGGCTCGTTTAGTTCTTGACAGAACTTCTTGTTATCATTTCTTATTCTTATTGGCTGATTTCCTATTGGAAATTGGTTTAATAGGAAACCAGTAAATAGATCATTGGGCGGTAAAGGGTGAAATGCCGTTTATTCTACTGTCCTTGTGATTAGATATGATGCGAGTAATGTAATCCTTTTTGCTTTCTTTGATTAACTTTCACAGAAATAATCACAAACTCGATTTATCTGTTGAAATTCATTAGAAATTCAATCCTATTTTTTGACATAACAATTTTTAAGTTCTGTCAGAAACTTCAAAGGCTTTGAAAAATTAATCATCATCGAAACTTTGGTGTAGAAAATTACGCTGTGTCTACAACGCTATTCTAACAGACGTAAACGTTCACTAATAATCTATTTTCTGCATTTCAATACTCAAAAATATAGAACAAATTAAAAAAAAAATCCGATCTGTCTTTCATCAAATATCTCAGTTTGTCCTGCAGGTATTTGAAGAATTTGGATTTTCACTCTAGTACGTAATTCTATTATTTAACTTTTGAAGATCAGATCCAGTAATTACGAACAGGAGCGGATCTAGAAATGTTTCAAGGGAGGGGCGATTGGTTTTATTATGCGTATCCTTACTACAAATTTTGGTTTACAAATGTCGACCTCATATGTTTTGGCCTTCAAGTGCGGAACGTATCATGAGGAAAGTCCTAAACGGAATCATGAGGAAAGTCCTAAACGGAATCATGAGGAAAGTCCCTAATTCTTCTAGTACCAAAGACAGGCTAAAAATGCCTTTTTTGAACTTCCATATTGAACATTTATCAGTGGTGAGTGTCTCAATAAAGGAGGCTGCGATCGCCCCTCCCTTGTATCCGACCCTGATTATGAATAAAATTGGCTTTAGGGCAAGGGCGGATCCAGAAATTTTTCAAGGAGGGGGCGATTAATTATTTTACTTACCTCTTACTACGTATCTATTATCAAATATACTTTTATCTGTGTGTGTGTGTGGAGAGGGGGGGGGGAGCCACATTATTTTGAATTAAAGCAACTAAAATATAGATATTTATTCAGGGAGGGGGAGACAGAGGAAATCTCTGAACTTTTCCTCCTTTTTTTCGTTACAAAAGATATTCTAAATTTCATGTTTTTAGAACTTCAACTTTCTAATAATTCCTGGAATATGTTAAGAACATCCCCAGCCACATCTTCGAATATCGCAGTTTCCGAAACTTTAATATCGTAAAATTACCAGAGGAAAATCGCTAATCCCTATCCCTTCCACTAGCGTCACCAGATGGACTAACCACTTGCATTTTTAGGACTTTATTTCCGAAATAATGCTGGTGCAATAACCCTCAAGGGAGGGGCGATCGCCCCCATCGCCCCTCCCTTGCATCCACCCTGCTTTAGGGGCTTGGAAAGATTAGCAATAGAACTACTTTTTTTTTATATTTTTGAAAGTTATCATAACTATATCACTCTTTTACTTTCGTCTGTCTCTACAGTTTGCGAATTAGTCAAAGAAGGTCCAAACGCCTTGGTGGTCCACGGACCTCCTTGCCTCAACCCTCTGTTGTCGACGTATTCGGATCATCTGTCGCTGCCTATCATCACTTCCATGGACGTAAGGAAGTACCTCGGGAAGTACCAAGTGAACGTTTTGCCCGACATCAGTGAAGTGACGGCAGAATTGCTCTCCAAGTTCAAGTGGGATTCTTTCGTGTTTTTGTATGATAAGGACAATGGTACGTGCCTTTGTTTTGAATTTAGTTATTGCTATATTTTGAAAAAAAAGTGGGGGGGGGGGGGGGGGGACTGATAGTTAATTTCCAAATGAAGTGTGAGATAAATTGGACTTTTATAACAAATGAGCAACTCTACGGAAACGGGGGCAAATCAGTTTTGTACAAACCACCCCACGCGCTGCAAGGGCTCCAAATTTGTTAGATGCAGACTTCGTAATTGTCCTGATATTCTTGTTAAAAAATATTTTCCCCTGATTTTTAACTATTTGTACCTGATATTCTTGATTAAAAAATATCCATTTCAGGGCTCTCAACAGATTTTTAGTTTCTCCCTAGGAAAAAAGGGCATACATTTTAAAAGTGGGCATTGATCTTAATTTTTAAAGATCAAAATTCGTGATGCACTGATTAATAGGCTTGCAAACGGGCACTTAGTCGATTAAATTATCGGCTAGTTATAGATGCTTAACTGACGGACAAATTTTTTTTTCATTAAAATTCCCTTTGCTTTGAAGAAGTAATAATGCTGAATGAATTTTAGCCGCATTTTTTTCGCTGGGTGGGGGGGGGGGAGGATCCGTAAAGTCAGTAGTTTTTCAGAGGAGGTCCGTAGAGTTTTGAACCTAAAGAACTTCTGCTGTAAAAGAAAAGAAAAAAAAAAAAACGAATCTTGTTTTTCTATAGGTGCTGATCAACTTCAGAAAGTGTTCCGTTTCATGGATTCTGTCCCCCAAGTGGAGGCGTTCTGGAGGATATCCGACGAATATCAAGCGTCTCAGTTCGTACAAATGCTGCCTGTACATGTTGATAAAATCCTATTGGCTGTCTCTGAGAATCTGGCCGACAAATTGGTGCTGGAGCTCAGCTCCTGGAGGATGTTCCATTTTATCCTGTTGAAGCCGGTACGCATATGGAGTAGTTATTTTACTTTCATGTAAATTTATATATATATATATTTTTTTCAAAAACCCCGACTCTGATAGCCGACCTCATATGCAAATGAACTTCAGGGATCAGAACGCATGAAAAATATAAATATATTGTAATTGTTTTTGAGAGAACTTTGGAAACACGAAAAAGGAAATATTAATCGTATGTAATAAAATTTACAGTCGCAAAAGCAGAATCAAGAGGGAAAATTGAAAATTCTTTTGAAAGCCTTTCACTAAAATTAATTATAAGTATTTCAATTATACACAATTAGAAACTGGCAATACCTAAACATTTTTAATCATTGCGATTTCTTTCCTTTTCGGTCAACATTGAAAAATAGTTGTATTTTAAATCTGATAAAAAAGGTAGTAATTCGCGAGTTCTATATATCACGGAAGTTCCAAACGAGTTCTACCAGACAGAGAAAAATTCTGTCTTTCTTTTGACACTATTTTTTAAAGTGCTTAAGTGTATTTTCACTGCAAAAATCGCGAAAAACGCCTTTCGAGGTTTTTAATTAATACCTCCGTTAATTAATATTATACGAAGACGCAACCTAGCCAAGAACACTCTCGATCAACTCTCCTTTCAAACAACAAACAAAAAGATTCCAAAAATGCCAGAGCAATCCTTAAAAAGTAAAAAATGCACGAAGCTACATGAAATATTGAAAACACGTGTTTTAGGGGTTACAACGAATCTCTTTACAACTGAATGGAGCGAACTTTTTTCTAATGTGTCCTTCATTGTAAAAGTGGAAAATCACCATTTTTAAATTGCGTACCGTAAAATGGGGTTAATCGGAACACTTTTCAGCTTTGATTGTAAAAAAAGCAGTTAAAAGATTTTTTTTTAATTTGATTTTTTGGGTAAAAACTTCGGTCTTGCTTTACTTTTGATATTCCAAGCAAAGACAAAAGATTTTGAACAATTATTATTAAAATATATAGCAAATTATGGGTGTTCCGAATCACCCCGCTGATAGGGGTCAATCGGAACACTTGTTAAAATTTTTATTTTTTACAATTTAATCTGTGATAGGTCTCACAAGCATGAGTAATATTGATGGGGGAGAATAAGAACAGATAATTACTGTCAAATAAATGTATAATTTCAGTACCAGTAAACGTTTATAATTTGTGAAATTTCAAAATAATTTTGAACTTATGAAAAATGAAAAGTAATTTTAAGAAATGCTTTTGAATTGAAATACAAAGGTTTAACATGAATGGAAGTCACTCATGTCGTCCACAAATATGTACTTGTCCTTAAAACTAGCAATTGTGACTTGGCTTAAGTGTTTTCATAACATCTCCTGGGATGAACTCTACCTTTTCTTTAGTTTTTTGAAATTTCTGGGTTTCGGGGATTGTCCTGAAATATTTTTTCGCTTATTCATCACTGTCTGTGTGCTGTACGTTTACTACATAAAGTCTATGTGACTTTCCCCCTTTTATTTTAAGTAAAAAGAAGTCTCCTGGAGAAAAAATCTTTTGAAATCGGCAACTTTTGTCATTCTAAGATCTAGTTGCTCACGAGAAGGGATAAACAGTAATAAATCCTTGTAATTGTCTTGATTAGAAGAATTGGGGTTAGAATCTTGATTTTTCAAACAGTTTCCTTCAAATAAGTTTGAATTGGAACAACAGAACTAAGTGTTCCGATTCACCCCGCAAATTTTTTTCCTATGGCATTTTTCAGAATTCTTCACTTTTATGACACAATTTTTAAAAAATGTAAATTCTAATGTGGTATTCTGTTGTTCAGATACATGTATAATTGAAACATACCACTCATAGTTTTTAAATATAAGAAGGTTTGTTCTGGCATATGAAGTTTTGCAGTCTATGAAAATGTGATGTTTTCTAGCATTCAACGTGCAGCCCTCTTTAGAAGCCAGTAGCGTTGCCAGATTGACAAAAGTAATTTTTTCCTACTTCCTATGATCTTACCTTTCTAAAAAAAATTCATGGCGAAAAATACCCAATAGTATATTTATGAAGAATTTCTTTGTACGGTCGGGAAGTTTTGTTCCGATTGACCCCGCTGTTCCTATACACCCCATTTTACGGTACTTGTTTGCTAAATGGTATCACATTTAGTTTAATCTTTCAGTATAAAAGTGATACCATGCACTTTTTCAAAAAATAAATATCTAATGACAAATAGTACTTATATCTTTTCTCCTTCTGAAAAATTTTCAATGAGTTTTACATAAAATGTATAATAAAATCATTTAAATAAAGATACGCCACTTTTACAATCAACGATATATAGTTTTTCATCCATAAGTTTACATCTTATGTTTTGGAAAAGGTTATCCTCGTAACCGAAATAAGTAATCGTGTTTCTTATTGTTATTTGAACATTTGCATTATTTTTGTGCGAAATATCAAAAAAAGCTCTTTATTTCGTTGATAGAATTTTAATTCAATTTCAATTTAATTTTCTATCATTGTGATGTCGTGTTTATAAATATTTTAGGTTGGTGTCGTGCAGCGGAATAGTAACCAAAACGCTTATCGTTACACTAAATTCTCCGTCGTCGATCCTATGGAACCACTGCTGAAGATACTGGAGAGCAGGTGGAAGACACTGGATCTGTACCCCAATTTGGAGCCCGGAGAGAAAGAATTACCGGTAAATTAATACTCATTCAATTTAGCCATTGAAGAACATTGGTTTAGTATTTCTGCACTGGAGACGTGTGTGTGTGTGAATGTTTTCGTGAAAGTACGAGATTGGAGAATGTCGAATTTCACAAGAGGTTCACCGGAAAAATTCGGTCTTTCGCCGACGTCCTTCGTGTGTGATTGTTGATATTTACTGGCTGTCAACATTCACCAGATATCGGATGTTTATAGTAAGTAACATATATGCAGAATTCCCGCTAAAGTACCCAACCGTCAACCCAATATTTTCTGAACAAGATTTAGTGTCGTTTGAGACAGTTTGAATTTTTTGGCTCAAAAATAGTACGTGCAACGTGAAAAATTAAATTAAAAAGTTGTTCTGTATCATCATCAAATTAAAAAAGAAAAGACAAAGTTTTACAGTCCCTTGAATGATGAATGAAGCATGAATCAAGTGAAAAGGGTGCCCTTAAGGCAGCGCAAGCACTGCGACCACAGGTCTATTATACTATTCCCGTTAGAACCCTTAGTAGAGCCCAATAGCTGAGATGAACTTCAGCAGATGTTTAACAGGATTGCAGTCCCTTGACTCAACATCTTGTACCGATTTAGCCACTCTGTTTGCGGGTTTATTGAGACAGATGATGCATGTTATATTCCAACATTTTTATTTTTACATCTATTTACAGCTATGTTACACATATTACAAAGCTAGATATTTCGGACTCTGAGCGACACATATCGCCCGACTAGTTCGCTCTCAAAATCGCCTCTCTTCTGCTGACCCCCCAGTTTCGGTATAGAAGGGAGCCGTTCTGTGAGAGAGATCAACGTGTATTTATCTGAAATCCGAGAACGATGAAAGTTATTGCCGTTCTCTTGTCAAGGCGTTTATATTCAACTCGAATTTGTGTTCAAGAATAGTGTCATGGATGTCGCTTCACATCAAACAGGAATCTCCCTGGGCACAACAAATGTCAACATTTCACCAGATTACAGTTGTACACAATAGGCACAGGGCTAGATTTCGCGGAAAACGAGCACTTGTTGACTATTTGCTTGCATTCTTGAGAGTCCCTGTCCTTGCTGTTAACAGACGCATAACAGCATGTTTTTGGTTGAAGGTTTCAATGCGTGGGGTTCAAGCATTGGTGGCCAAAAGAATTTCCATACCGCGTCAGGCGATGACAACACAAAGCAGACATGTGAAAATGGCGCACCAGTATAATCTGAAGTCATGCAACTTCTGGCTGTAGCGTGTAGTTACCTCAAATTCAATGTTCCTGGGCAATGACACCAAAGTGTTACAAATGCTTTTTGCTAGAGTCAAACCAATACGCAATATTTAGCAAGGAAAGGAGAGGGGGATAGTTTTTCAGGTTTTTTTTTTTTGTGCTGATATTACAAACACAAAGCCAAGTTTTCATAAATGCTTGTAAAGTGTTTTGACTGTTTGTACCAGGTTATCATCAGATATTATATAAAAGGACGAGACGCATGCGGTTGGTAGGTGAAAAGCTTTTGTCACACTAAATGAGTTACTTAAAACGTTATTATATTATAAGAGTTTAAGTATATGATACAATTTGTTTTAAACACTGCATCTTCGCACACCTCAATACCACCAAGTGGAGGATTCATCCATTATTGCGTTGAAAGCCTCCGTTATCAAAATCATGGTGTATTCCATCACTGTATAGTCCTACCAATTGAATAATTTGATCTTGCTATTTATTTGCCATCACTTTTTCTCATTTGTAGGATTCCGTCATTTTGAATCATGATTCAAGCAGCATTCTTTACAGCATGTACAGTAAGTTGCTTAGAGAAGGAAGGGACATTCCCGACGCTCCCAAGCAGGACTGCTTCACTCCTGAAGCACCCATTCCCGACGCCGATTTGATTAAAAAGGTAAGAATAATAGGTTGAAGAAGTATAATAGGTTGGTTGTTGTTGCTGTATTGTGCCAGTCAGGTTCCGACAACTAGACAAGGTGGCCGATAATAGATTGGTTAAAAATCTGCATTTTAATTCATTTACTGAGTTACGAAAAGACTAGACTGAAAGAAAACAAGAGGTGAAACAAGCAAATGCCGACCAGCAAAAAGTATTTCGGCATAGTAGAGTGAAGATATATTGAGCTTCTATATAAAACTTTTTGCCTTTAGCTCTGTTATGGCTATAGGGCATGCTTGGGACAAACTTTGCCGCCAGGGAGCGCGGCACGTACAACTGGGATTGTGTCCTTCCGGTAGTTCGAGCCTAGTGCTTTTTCATTACGCGATGCACTAATAAATTATAGGAATTGCTCTTTCTCAAGCGTTATACATTTTAAAGCTTAAAAAAAGGTATGGTTGACGAAAAGGAGACTGTTTCCTCGTTAAAAGTCAAATTAAAAGTTTTCGGAGCTAAAGCAAGTAGTAATAAAGCGGAACTACTAACCAGGTATTCAAGGAATATAGTTTTTTGAATAAAGATCTTTCAAAATATTGTTAAAACATTTCCTACTTTTAATTTTTTTCTTTTTTGCTGTACACAGAGTTGGAAATTAACTTCTAAAAATTTCATACGCTATCTCATCGCATTGGAACAGGGTTGATAGAAATCACACGATTTTTTTTAAAATAAAAAAATCGGATTTTTTTCTTTAAATCAGGTTTGTTTTATTTAAATAGTTTTTTTTAGTTTAAGATTAATAAAGTATGTTTGATACTAACAAATTAAATTGTTCAAGTTAGATGTCTAAATCCGATTCTTCTTTTAAGTATAAATTGAAAAATACATAAAACTAGAAATGTAAATAAGAGTAATTAATAAATTAATAGAAAATTATTTAATTACATTTACGGATTTTTCCTTGTTTTAATTATCAAAATCACATAAAGAATGCTTCATGTTAATTTGGATATTTTACTCCTTCAACTACAGAATTGTTAGAGAGATATGAACTAGACTACGGGATAATCACAATAATTTTATTTTTCCTGAAAATTTTAGAACTATTTCTCTATTCAGGAGCTAAATTCAGTGATTTGTAAATGAAAACAAGTTTGGCTGCTTTGTCGTTTAAAAGCCTGTTGCGAAGTTTCGATTGTACTAACCCATAAGTAGAAAAAAATTATAGAAGAAATCAAATCATAAAATAATTTTGAAAATATTATAGAATTATGTTAACTGTGGAAATGAAGAATAAAAATAACATAGAACATTGAATTATTTTTTTCAAAAAATGATTTTTATTACTTTATTAATTTTTTTAAAGAACCATTAAAAAAATCCATTAATAAAATCATCTTGACACCTACATCTTGACTTTTAAATCATCGCCAAGGACTAAAAAGCAGACTCCCACCCCTCAAATCCTAGTCCTATTAATTTACATATTTTATTTTTTAACACTGTTTTGACTTACTGAATGTAAACAAAATGTTAAAGAGGATTGTATGACAAGCTCATATTTAAATGAATACTTTAAAAGCTTAACTCTTAACAGATGAATCCCTCCTAACTCCTCACACAAACATCTTATAAAGTATAAATACAACGTTAAAAAAGCACAAATACACAGGGAAACTGCAGACACGTGTTTCGGCGTTACAAGGAACGCCTTTATCAATGCAAAAAAATTGTGAGCTTGTGCATCCATAAGCTCACAATTTTTTTGTTTTGATAAAGGCGTTCCTTGCAACGCCGAAACACGTGTCTGCAGTTTCCCTGCGTAGTTGTGTTTTTTTAACGTTGTATTTATACTTTAGATTTGTGCACAAAGGTATTTTATTCACAAACATCTCAGTTCATACATCCTTTGCAATTTTTCTTTTCAATTTTTTTGAGATCATGATTTTTTATTTTGCTTTGGTTTTTTAGTTTCGTTTTAACAGGTGCGGATCCAGAGGGGGGGGGGGGGTATGTGGGTCATGACCCCTCCCTTGAACTACCAAATATAGTCAACAATGTCTTTTTGGGACTTATATTTCAAAAAAAAATTGCTAAATATCCCGTTTTCATATAAAAATTGCACTTTGACCCCTCGCTTTTCGAAATTGACCCGATCCTGAACCAGAAGCTGAGTAGAATTCAAATCACAATTATACAATATTATGTTCATTTTAAAATAGTCAGCCAAAAATTTAAGTTAGATTTTAATAACAATAGTATAATGCAACGCAAGGAATTATAAGAACAACATTCAAAAACTGAGTCTGACCATTTCTTATATTTTATTTACATAATACTATGTATCTAATTTTATCAATATCACCAAAACAAATTCACCATCTGAATTGCATAAAACAGAAATGACATACACTTACCGGTTTTCTTGGTCAAGAAGTCACTTTCTTTAAAATAACTGCGGCAAACTTTCGCGTACTTGCTAGGGGTTTTGAAAAACGAATAGATATTATCTTTTTTTTTTATCACTTGAATCCGTTGGAAATGAATGGAAACATAATTCCTTACAAGCTTTGGAAGTTGCAGAATATTGAGGGACGCAACAATTCCATGGCATTTTAGGGTTTATATGTTCTATTACTCAGGCAAAACAACGGTAGAAGCCAGCAGTGGAATAACCGGAAGTGCTTAATACCCAGCGCGCAAGGAACTATGGGAATTTTAGCATGCCCTATTGCAGACACACGAATCTAAGTAAGAGCGAAACTGCGATCAGTGATTACTGTAGTGAGCGGGTTGATATTCACTGGTAACTATGCCTTAGCTCCGGCTGTAGGATGGCAACTTTTAGCTTTAAGAAGAGTTGGGATTGAAAACCTTAAAACTTACCAACATGTGACTCCTGAAATTTAGTTTTGATTTAAAAAAAAAATTGTTCAATTGGAATTGAACAGCTACCTACTTCGCCTTTTCTGGTCTTACGTCGATTTACTGTAAATACATTACTTGCTAAACAAGCAATCCTGCTTTTTTCTGCGGTGAAGTGAGGGGTTTTAACTAGTTTTTGCCGCTGACATTGACAGAGTCATACGTTTCCCATGTTATTGAATTGATTAGTCGATTCTTTGTTGTAACTGTAATTCAAAACATAATACGAGGAATCGAAGAGAATTAAGTAATCAAATGTCCTTTCAATTATTAATGCGCACAGTCTTTCTTTTTTAAAAAACAAGTTTTTGGTTGAATTTAATTCCTTCCCTGCGCGATCACTACAAGTGACGGTTAATGAATATTTTACACTTCAACACCGTGGCGGGAATACCTTGTATGCATCTACACTGTTAAAAATTCAGGAAGCTTTTATGGTAAATGTAACTGTAAAATATAGCGTTTACCGTACAGAAAATTTTTACAGTGAATTTTACCGATAAAAAAATTGTGATTGCAGCGCCAATTGATCACCAAGTGACTTACTGTGAAATGCAGATAACACCCTATTTCCGCTCTCTTGATGTGTCTCTTCTGGTACCGTGGATAGTAAAGCAGTGTGAAAAAATTGGGTCCCGGGTAAGATCCTTGTTGTTCGTATCTCGCGCCTTTTAGTTCTCGTTTTGCCTTCCGTAAAATTTTACAGTGAAGAAATATTTTGCGGTAAAAGTTACTGGCAACATGGATGCCAGTAACTTTTACCGTAAAATTTCAGGAAAATTTTTAACAGTGTATGCCAATCAACTGGCCTCTATAGGCGGCAAATTTAACATTCTACCAAAAAAAAAAAAACTTCTTTGAAACTTTTAAAATATGCAACGCCGTTCTGGAAACTGAAGGTATTATTTCTACAACATAAACTTCAAGATTTGTTTTTACTTAGAAAAACACTCTACAAAATCATTTTTATTTTCGTGTGTCTCGAAAAGAGTTTCCAACAATGCAATATTATGTAATGTTGAAAGTCTTTTGTTCTATTTAGTAACTTATAACTTTTCAGGTACGAGTGGAGCGTTCCGTAACTGGAATGATAAGTTTTGATGCAACTGGCCAGAGAAAAGATTATCGTCTAAATATTGTTGAAACATCATCAGCTGCAATGAGAAAGGTGATTTTTGTTATAGGCTATGATATTTTGATTTTGTTGTATATTCCTCCGACAGCGCAATAGAAAAATTCGTCTCGTTGTCAAACTGTGTGTATTTTAGCTTCCTATTTTACTCCATAAATTTATGAGATATTTAGCATAAATTTATGAGAGAATACAGAGTTATACATGTTTTGTTTTGAATTCAAACTTAACTCAGTGAAAAAATTATGAATTTTGAAAAACAATTTGGGAATTGATGCCAAATATTTTTCCAGGTCGGGACGTGGTCAGAGAATGAAGGGCTGATATTAACCCCTGAATTTTCTCGATCAGTTTCTCCTACATTCGCTTCTTTTGCACAGCAAGGACCGCCGATCATCGTCACAAGTGTTGAGGTAAGACACACGTTTCCGACTTCAGTTAACTCATCAAAGTCACATCTTTTGCATTCGTTAATCTAGAGCAGAGGTTCCCAAAGTCCAGACCTCCACGAACCTACTCCAGAAAATGACCAACTTTGCCGACCCTGTGTCCGTGCGGATATCTGCATGTGTGAGTAGTGCTTGGTGATTCCGGGCTAGCCGGTTAGTCATTTCGAATAAAATCGTAGTACCATCTTCGCTACACTGTTAGAATGAAATGTCACATGAATATCCTACAAGGCGACAAATTCAAAAATGTTTAACTTCACGAAACTGCAGGAAGTTGAAAGAATCGTGACACAACCAAATGATAAATGAAATTCTGAAACGTCATTTTTAAAACTTCAAACAGAGCGGCTTATTCATGTACCGATTAAGTGCTAATAGCACTGATTTTAAAAAAAAAAGTGAAAACTGTGATGTGACATTTATTTCCAGGTATGGCCCTTCTTACACAGGAATCCTGATGGAACTTTCACAGGATACGTTCCAGATTTGATCGACGAATTGAGAGAAATCATGGGGAGAGGGTTTGACCTACGTCTGGTCAAGGATGGAAAGTATGGCTACACGGTAAATGGAGTTTGGAACGGAATGATTGGAGAACTCATTAGAAAGGTAGGGGCAATTCCATTTTAATAGTCAGCATCAATGGCTGCACAAAACAAAATTTTGAAGGTCACGATAGCCTCCCATCGGGGTGTCCCTGGATCTGATATAAGAGGTGGCCATTGCTCCTCCCTGCGCCCTGTTTGTATACTGCGGAAGTCGGACTTCATGCCAAATGATGGTACAGTTGGAAAAGTGCAGCAGCGCACCCCAAATTGCCAGACTAGCTGGCACAAGACAGCAACAAAAATAGTTGTGGAAAATTATAGTGCTTCTCTGGTAAATTGATTTCTGACATTGACAGTGTTTACTTCTTTTTTGGGTAATAGGAAAAGGTAATTGCCGCAGATTTGAGTTGAAATACTTTTGCAAAACGATTACGAAAGCAACCCAGTTCAATTCAGTGCCAATTACCCCGTCCTATTGCCTGAAAAAAGGGTAAATATTGTCATTGTCGGAGGTTAACTTACCAGAGAAGCACTGGATAGAGCTCGTAGAAAAGTGTTATTTATATAGTTCAGTGTGTACAAATTCACTTAAAATTAAGACATGATTACCTTATAACGTCTTAAATGCACTTTTCCAATTTCTAGAGGACACGTGCATATGTCTGCTTTCAAATTCAAACAAATCTTCTTTGAAATGCACCACTAGCTTGGATACTGCAGTTTCATCCTCCTTAGGAATCATAAGTCTGGTTTAGACAGTAACCAAGCTGAAGGCAGAAATCCTCTTACTGCAGGTAAGAGTGCCAAACAAACTTGAAGTTCAAGTAAAAATAGATCACCAGCGAGTGACCGCAGCAGTGGTATGGTACAACTCATAAACTGAAGGCAAAGCTCGGGTATACTAGTAAATTTCCGCCATCTGATGAATCCTAATGAGGATGAAACTTTAGTAGCTGGACAGAAGACGTCTAATGAGGATGAAACTGCAGTATGTGGATAACATGGCCGAGCTGGTGATGTCTTTCATGTATTTGCCTATGCAATTGTTTTTAGGGAAAATTACTTACTACTTGAATCTTCTTTGATTCTAACTTTAGGAAGCCGATGTCGCCATAGCCCCTCTCACGAAGACACTCGTACGACAGGAAGTCGTAGACTTCAGCGAAAACTTCATGACCACCGGTCTGAACATTCTGATGAAGAGACCAGAGGGCCAAACCGAGATCCCCCACTTTGGTCCCTTCTCGTTCCTCTCCGTCTGGTCTGAGGGAGTGTGGTTGATGATCCTGCTGGCTACAGGTGTGTTCTCTGCCCTATGCTTCGCCATGAGTCGTTTCACGGGAGCCCCCGACAGAGTTCGAGCCCTGGAGACGAAAGGGACGGATAATTTGTCACCTTGTGGAAGTGTCTGGTTTACCATTGGGTCACTCCTATTCCGGGGAACTGGAATTTATCCACGGTTAGTGACGCCAGTTCTCGTTTATTAGTACTAGAGTTGCTATATATATAGAGGCAGCTTCAGTTTGACCACTTTGGATGCAAATTACGAGTATTCACTTTTACTTTCAATTTTTCATTGTTGCGGAGCTAGCGGTGCCAGAGCGCACTTTTGGGATATTAACAAGCTTTGTAAAATTCACGCGCCGCTAGTATAATTGATCACACTGAAAAATTACCAAAACGCGAAAACTCGGCAGAAAACACAATCACTCAAACCATTAGTCTATAACTCAAACACGCGCTGGATCCAAAGGGGTCAAACTTCATAGTCATCAACAAAATCATAGTCATTCCATCTCAGGATACCCGATATAGCCCAACTATCTCCGATATGGAAGACATTTTAGAGAAGTGCAGACTTGCTTTTGAAACTATTCTATGCAAATATCAGCTTTTAAGACACAAATCATGAGCATTTATGATGCCTCAAAAAGAATGAAAGAAAAAAAAAAGGGGTGGGGGGGAGGGGGGGGGGGCAAAATGACCGCTAATGACTGTATAGTAGGGTGAGTCGAAAAAATCGATTTTTTTATTTCGAAATCGCATTACCTCTCAAAAGTTGTGGTTTAGTATCCACAACTTGGGAAAAATAAGAAAAAAATTCTAAGTTGACGTCTTTGGTTCGCGCATGAGGCTCAAATTTGAAAAAAAATATGTTAAAAATGGAAATTTTCAAAAAGAAAAAAAAAAAAACTAACTTTTTATAATGCAAATACCATAAACTGTAAATATTTTGTGCATTTTTAATCTAAAAAAATATTTTATAGCTTTTACATACGATCTTTAGTTTGCACACCAGCCTTAAATTGGGCTAAAATCGCCTACAATGTCAAATTTCGAAAATATCAATTTTTTTTTTTCGAAATCGCATTACCTCTCAAAAGTTGTGGTTTGGTATCCAAAATTTGGGAAAAATAAATAAAAAATCTAAGTTGACTACTTCGGTTCGCGCATGAGGCTCAATGTCGGAAAATATATGCTAAAAATGGAAATTTTCAAAAAAAATTTGAAAAAAAAAGTAATTTTTTTTTTCTATCGAAACTGATTTAAAATGTTAGTAGATAACATAAGTTGAACCCAAAAAATTATATATAAATTTTAGAAGATACATTCTGTTTGTGCATAAGGCTCAAGATATGAAAAAATGTCAAAAACTGAATCAGAACGCACTATGTCGGCGCTGTGCCGGTATATTTTTGTTCTACAGCCGACTTTTCCTGGACATTACACATATTTTAGGTGACAGTTCAAAGTCCCTGCAGTCTGCACTCCCTTTGGTTGTCACTTAGTCAGCTAGACCCGCCAAACAAACAGCATCTTTAATTAGCAACTGAAAGTGAATCAAAAAGTGCAGCGTGTTTAGCTTTGGGTGAGTTTTGGTGTACCGAAAGGGTTAAGTCAAAGTGTTTTAACCGCATGTGCAGATGTGTTGTTAGCTTGCTTTGAAGAAAAATCGCAATCTGTAAAAGGCCTACCTTTTTCAAGGATTTCAGATTGCATAGCTCATGGAAGAAATTTACTGCAAAGCTTCTATACCAACGGTCAGTCATGTACGTATTGTAAAATTGATAAAGGATTACCATAATACTACACTTTGAGAAAGTCATTTAGTCGTGATAAAGATAAATTGAACTTCAAGACAAAACTCAATCATTTTGTTAATTAAGCGAAGTCTAAACTTTTTGACGTTGCTTCTTTCAAGTGTGCAATGAATTTTTCGTGTTCTTGTGCTAAAAAGCCAATCTCTTGTAGATGTACACTATACATCTGTATATTGGTATAGAACGCACATTGGTATTACCACTGTACATTGGTATAGAAGCTTTGCAGTAAATTTCTTCTATTTAAGCAGATATGCAATCTGAAATCCTTGAAAAAGGTTCGCTCTTTACAGATTGCAATTTTTCTTCAAAACAAGTTAACAACACATCTGCACATGTGGGTAAAACACTTTGACTTAACCCTTTCGGTGCACCAAAAAACGGACAAACAATTAAACGTTTAGAAGTTTTCCGGGGTTCCATTATTTATTAGTCGGAGAACGGAGAACAGTGTAACAAAACTTGAGCATAAAAATATGCTATAAAGTTACAAAAAAAAACTCACCCAAAGCTAAACACGCTGTACTTTTTGATCCACTTTCAGTTGCTAATTAAAGATACTGTTTGTTTGGCGGGTCTAGCTGACTAAGTGACAACCAAAGGGACTTCGAACTGTCTCCTAGAATATGTGTAATGTCTAGATAAGTCGGCTGTAGAATAAAAATATACCGGCACAGTGCCGACGTAGTGCGTTCTGGTTCAGTTTTTGACTTTTTTTTTTTTTCATATTTTGAGCCTTATGCACAAACAGAATGTATCTTCTAAAAGTTATATGTATATTTTTCGGTTCAAATTATGTTATCTACTAACAATTTAAATCAGATTCGATAGAAAACAATTTTTTTTTCAAATTATTTTTTGAAAATTTCCATTTTTAGCATATATTTTCCAACTTTGAGCTTCATGCGCGAACCGAAGGAGTCAACTTAGATTTTTTTTTTATTATTTTTCCCAAATTTTGGATACCAAACCACAATTTTTGAGAGGTAATGCGATTTCGAAATAAAAAAAATCGATATTTTCGAAATTTGACATTGTAGGCGATTTTAGCCCAATTTAAGGCTGATGTGCAAACTAATGATCGTATGTAAAAGCTATAAAATATTTTTTTAGATTAAAAATGCACAAAATATTTACAGCTTATGGCAATTGCATTATAAAAAGTTACAATTTTGTTTTTCTTTTTTCCTTTTGAAAATTTCCATTTTTAACATATTTTTTCCCAACTTTGAGCCTCATGCGCGAACCGAAGACGTCAACTTAGAATTTTTTTCTTATTTTTCCCAAGTTGTGGATACTAAACCACAACTTTTGAGAGGTAATGCGATTTCGAAATAAAAAAATCGATTTTTTCGACTCACCCTACTGTATAGCTTAAACATGGCGATTCGTTTCACAAAGCTGACCGCCATTTTGGACCCTTACTTTATTGATCCTAGATCCTCAGCTTTGGGTCCTGGAAGTTGAAAATTTGTGTAGGTTAGTTTTAAAGGCATGTCTGCACCTGTATGAAATTTTGTTCAAATCGGAGACGGTCGAGTGAAGACGACGAGGTCACTTGAATCTATGATGCTTAGTTTTTGACGCCCTTTAGCTACAAGCTACATGTTACCTGCCAAAGCCAGAGCGACTCAGTTTAACTGATAGCCAACCGTTTTTATTTGATGTGGTGTGCTTAAGCAGAAAAATTTTGAACTTTTGAAAAATGACATCAGTCTGGCGCTCATGGGCCTGGATGGGCTCTAATAAGTCTGTTTGTGCACGAATCTACTGTAATAGTGACAATTGATTTTTTTTTCATTGCAAGGCATAATTAACAATCAAACCCTCATTTGGTTTCTTGTGCTTTTAATATTTGCCCCTCACTTCAGTTTTTTAATGCTGAACTTAACAGTCTGTGACTAACATATATAACAGAGCTATGGCTACTTATAGAGACTATCCGCCTACTTTGATCGATTAAATTTGTAAAACCTTTCCAAAAAATCTAAAACTTTCATTCTTAGCAGAACGTTCACACCTAAGAATTTAGTTACTTTAACATTCATCTCTTATGTTACCGTAAATCAGGGTTACTTGGACCCTAGGGGGTTACTTGAGCCCACTACAATAAAATGATAAAATCTAGGTTTGGTACCTACTAGTTGAAGACTTGCACGTAGTTCCTCGTTTCTCCAATAGGTAGAAGCCCTCTGCAGTCTCTAACGCTAGTACCAAACCCAGATTTTATCATTTTACTGTGGGCTCAAGTAGCCCTGTTGTGGGTCCAAGTAACCCTGATTTATGGTAGTTATCAGGTTACGCACATTGTAAAACGTTTCCAATTCCAAGTGGTATTTCCTCCTATGAATAAAATTTCGTTTTCCTCCCTTTGAGATTAAACTTACTGATATGGAATTTATAAAATTAATTGTAAGTGTCGTTCCTACATCGGACAAACTAAACGTGCTTTCACATTTCAGTTCAAAAACCTTAACTACATGAAGAGACAGAGCATTGCTGAGCACTCTTGGTATTTCAGGACACGTTCTAAGCATCCGCCACCTCGCCAAATACGATAAAATCGTAAAGAATTGGCGAATGGAAAATTCTCTGAAATTTCCAGTGGAAAACAATTATACAGGAGCCGAGAAACCCATGTTAATTAAAATCTGTAAAAAATAATCTCTGACTAAGGCTTTCGAACTTAAGCTAAGGCTTTTGAAATTTGACTAATTTACTGGCTAACAACTTGAAATCCCTAGCTCGGGTCCTGGAATTCGCAACTTTCGTATGATTTCAACTTTTATAAAAGTTTCCAAAAATGAACAAATTCACAATGAAAAATATTCTTCCTCCGAAAACACATCTGCAAATCTGAGTCTTTTTGATGTTGGTAATATTTTTAATCCAAGAAACGTTTTTTCTTTTCCTAGCACTATTTCGCATCGCTTGTGGGCACTTGTATGGTGGTCTTTTTGCCTCTTTCTACTCCTGATGTACATCGCCTCTCTCAGCTCGGAATTAGTGCGAATGCGGAAGAGCATCACCACAATACATTCTAAGAAATCATCACAGGAATTGCTGAAGGTGGGTGAGATGAAGAGGTAAACTGTTCTATCTAATTGTAAAACGGTTTGTCAAAATGGATCGAGACAGCGAGACGAAAACCGATGTAAGTGACAAAATTAATGTTTCGAGTGAAATGTGAGCCACGTTCAATCCCATACAGCAGAGGTAGGCAACCCGTCCATTTTGAGTCGATCTGGGTACTATTTTGAACATTGTTCTCTGGTCTGAACAGCACTAATTTCTAGAACAGAATTAGGTTTAATATCTAACTTAGGCAGGAATTCAAGTGAAACAGGCGATCGCAAATTGCAATCGCTACTGGAATTGAATTACATTAGAACGTTTCTTGATAAAAACATCGTGACGTCAGCGTGACATTTGCCTATGAAAAACGAGCTAGATAAAACGTCACAGCTTACTTGGCGAATAAGAGGAGATCGCTGACTGCTTATGAGCTCTTATTGGCTCCACCCGTAGTGACGTCAGTGCGATTAGCATTTATAGCGATTGCAACTTATCCAAATTTGGGAATTTACGATTGCAATGGTGAGTTACGATCGTCCGTGTTTCACTTGAATTCCTGCCTTAAAGTTACTTGGAAAATTTCCGAACTTTCAAAAGTCATTATTTGAACAATTTTAAAACAAGCAAATTGTGTCTGAAAATATTTTTATGTGGGTGAACATAACACTTTTAAAGCAATTTAAAGCGACCGCTTAATAACTAGCAAAACTTTTTTGATAAGTTAATCTGAAATTTGAAGTCAGCAGTGCATCCAATACTACCGTTTAAGTCTTCACGTCCTCTCCCCTCCCCAGTCGATCTTGTGTTCACACTAAACTTGGAAAGTAGATCTTCAGGCAATATAGGTTGCTGCTGCCATAGGGAGAGGCATTCTTTGAAAAGTCTTCAAAGTCATGCTGCACAACAGCACCTACCAGGCTTACTTTTGCCATTTCTTGCAGCAAAACTGAATAGAATTTCCGTAACAATTCATACTAGGGTTGCTTCTCCTCATCATCATGAAATCGGTTTTTGCTTGGTTATTTGTCATGTAATATTTTTCTAGACGCAGTTATCTTATTTCAATGGAGTTACAATGCTGTTTATTGTTTTCCTGCCAATGAATAATTTGTACGACTCCGGTTGAAGTAATTAAACTACTGGTTTCCAATGAATTATTGCAGCGGAAAATGATCACGAAATTTTACACCATGAGGTTTGAAGCAATTGTTACTGTTATTTTATAGAAATTTTTACTAAAATTTTTAATAAAAAAAATACCGTAAATAAATATGATAATATTTTTGTTTTATTACCTGTAACATATCGATCTAATTTTATCTGTGGCTGTGATGTAATCAAAAATCCTTTGTTTTACAGAGTCTATGAGTCCCCCAATACTGTACTACTGTTTCGAATTATATTATTATTATTTTTAGTGTTGCAATATTGCGACTGTACTTTTTGCATTGATTTTAAGCTTCGCCTATTTTTATAACAGCCTTTAAAAGAAATTTATTTTATTTCACTTCAGGAACTCCTCGATAACGGATATCCAGCTATTGGCACCCTACAAAGCGGATCAACGGTTAGCTTCTTCTTGGTAAGATTGAAATGAACAGATGTTTTAATTGTTCGTATCATTTTGTGTTTCCTAAAAGCATTGAGAACTTGAAAAAATATGTTAGTTGCTGACATTGTCTTGCAGCTTTATCAAGTTCTTTTATTTTAAGAACTATACATATGGATGGCATTATGCCAAAAGAAGTTAACCCACAAAAACCTGATTTTGAGATAATGGGCTTTAAAGTCAACAAACTCTGGCAAAAATCATGAGCTCTATATCAATATACCAATGATATGTTACCATGAAACGCTGATAGGGCTTAAATCATTTTTGTTTAATGTAGAAAGCAACATATTTTACCATCAGAGTTGGATAACTCATTTTTTTATGTTTTGTGGGTTAACTCCTTTTTGCATAATACCATCCATATATGCTAGAGACGTACCGAGCAGTACTTTGGCAGAATAGCCAAGTACTCGGTATGACACTTTTTGCACCATAATTTAAAATATAATGATTTTGACTACTAAGATATATTTATAGAATTTTCCCTTTTTATTCTTTTGTCTAATTATTTCTGTATCCAAAGTAATCATAACCGTTTTTCATACTATTACAAGAGCGATTTAATTTTTCCTTTTCGTAATGTTACTACTTAGCCGAAAATTTGAATAAAACTGGCTTAAAAAATTCATAATCTAAGTTTTCAAATGATTCTAATTCTAAATTAGTTAAAATATGATTTAAAGGTTTTCTTATCAATCTATGAATATTCATCTTAGGCATCACTTGGACTATTCCTGGCCAAAGGTAATTTGTACAGCACTAAATATGTTCTTGCCATTGGTATGATAAACACGGCATTGGCCATAGATAACTTGTGCTCATGATTGATTTTATAAAGGGATTATTTTTTAACTCATCTATAGAATACAGTTGTATTATGCGAAAAAAGCAATTGGCAATTCCTTAAAAAAATCGTTATCTTGAAAATATTCAATTCTTACTACTATTCGGTATTGGCAGAGAACTTGATTAAAATTTCGCCGAATACCAATAGTCCAGTCAAATTAGACATTAAAATTGCAAATCGCGATGTAGTTCTGAATTTTTAATATGTTGTTTGGGTTCCTTAGGGTAGAATAAATCTAAGTTTGCACCTTTCTAGAACCTGTGCTCGCTGCGAAACTCGCGAAAAACTACGAAATTTTCGGAAATTTTTGCGTTTTTCCTACATGACTCCTAAATTATGCAACTTTTGATGATACATGTGCATACCCATTTTAAAGAACACTAAATTTGCAACAATTTAAGCTTAAGTCAGGCTCTGTAGGACCAATAGTTTAGGAGATATCGTACTTCGAAAAATGGAGTTTTTTTGCGAAAAGTGAAAAAATTATGCTTCTATCATATTTTGGACCAAATATCGACATAAATTCCTATTCTACAAGACAAAAAATGGACATGTAATTACAGCACATTTAATCAGCTTTCATTCAAGCCCAAACAGTAGTCTGTAGGTTCAATATTTCATTTACAATCGCGAAAAATAAATATTTAAAATTTTGAGAAATGAGCAAAATCGTTTCCTTATAAGAATAGGAGGGCAGTGGACAATAAAAAAATGCATAGAATGGTATTAAAAGGGTAACACTATATTAAAATATTATTTTAAAAATAAAAAAAAAAACTTTACAGGTCATTTTCACTCATTTTTTTGCTATTTTTATGATGGTTCTTGTTGGCTGTGGTCTTATCCTGACTTTTTTCAGATTTTCCCTATCACTCCTGAACTATGCAACTTTTGATGATACGTGTGCATACCCATTTTGAAGAACACTAAATTTGCAACAATTTAAGCTCAAGTGGCGTTCTGTAGGATGAATTAGTTTAGGAGATATCGTACTTCAACAATTTGTCATTTTTTGCGAAAAATGAAAAAAATATGCTTCGATCATATTTTGAACCAAATATCGACATAAATTCTTATTCTACAAGACAAAGATAGACATTTAATTACAGTACATCTAATCAGCTTTCATTTAAGCCTAAAAAGAAGTCTGTAGGTTCAATATTTCATTTACAATTGTGAAAAAACAAATATTCGGAAATTGAAATTATTTTTGAGAAATGAGAAAAATTGTTTTCTAATAAGAATAGGAGAGCACTGGACAACAGAAAAATGCATAGAGTTGTATAAAAAGGGTAACACTGTATTAAAATATTATTTTCATAATTAAAAAAAACCTTACAGGTTAATTTAGCTCAATGTTTTTCTTTTTTTTTTCTTTTGTGGGTCTTTATTAGCTGTGGTCTTATTGCGAAGCTGCAGAAAAGGAAGGTTGTCTTTGTTTTGGATCCAGATGTTCATTTAAATACGGAAAGAGTTGTTACAACTTCCTTGCCATTCCAGTTCTCGAAGATGAAGAAAATACACAAACATCTTGAGACAGAACAAAGACCACATTCTTTTCCTGCAGCTTAGCTATAAGACCACAGCTAATAAAGACCCACAAAAGAAAAAAAAAAAGAAAAACATTGAGCTAAATTAACCTGTAAGGTTTTTTTTTAATTATGAAAATAATATTTTAATGCAGTGTTACCCTTTTTATACAACTCTATGCATTTTTCTGTTGTCCAGTGCTCTCCTATTCTTATTAGAAAGCAATTTTTCTCATTTCTCAAAAAAAAAATTTCAATTTCCGAAAATTTGTTTTTTCTCAATTGTAAATGAAATATTGAACCTACAGACTTCTTTTTAGGCTTAAATGAAAGCTGATTAGATGTACTGTAATTAAATGTCTATATTTTGTCTTGTAGAATAAGAATTTATGTCGATATTTGGTTCAAAATATGATCGAAGCATATTTTTTTCATTTTTCGCAAAAAATGACAAATTGTTGAAGTACGATATCTCCTAAACTATTCGTCCTACAGAACTCCACTTGAGCTTAAATTGTTGCAAATTTAGTGTTCTTCAAAATGGGTATGCACACGTATCATCAAAAGTTGCATAGTTCAAGAGTGATAGGGGAAAATCTGAAAACAGTCAGGATAAGATCACAGCCAAAAAGAACCATTATAAAAATAGCAAACAATGAGTGAAAATGACGTGTAAAGTTTTTTTAAATTCTTAAAATAACATTTTAATACAGTGTTACCCTTTTCTATCCTTCTATGCATTTTTTTACTGTCTACTACCCTCCTATTCTTATTAGGAAACAATTTTGCTCATTTTTCAAAATTCTAAATATTTATTTTTCGCGATTGTAAATGAAATAATGAACCTACAGACTACTGTTTGAGCTTGAATGGAAGCTGATTAAATGTGCTGTAATTACATGTTCATTTTTTGTCTTGTAGACAGGGCCGCCGTTTGGGGGGGGGGGGGAATACTGGACCTCTAGTACCGGGGCCCGTAGCTTTGGAGGGCCCGTAAGGTTATGAACATGTTTTTCCAGTAACAGTGTCAATAATTTCATCAAAAAAAAAAAAGAAAAAAATCTCGCTATCCATTGCCGATTCTCAATATGAAACAATTGCTAGTACAAACACAATTGAATGAAACACGATTGCGCAAAGGAAAATTTACCGCTTTTTAAAATCATCTTCGTAACTAAAAAAAAAAGTTTTTCTCCTTTTTTTTTTTTACAATTGCAAATGTGCTGAAACGATGGCATGAAAATATGCAATTGGGGGGGGGGGGGGTGAATGGGGGGGCCCGGCATTAAAATTGGTACCGGGCCCCATCATTGGTAGCGGCGGCCCTGCTTGTAGAATAGGAATTTATGTCGATATTTACTCCAAAATATGATAGAAGCATAATTTTTCCACTTTTCGCAAAAAAACTCCATTTTTCGAAGTACAATATCTCCTAAACTACTCATGTATAATCGAAAGTTGCATAGTTTAGGAGTCATACAGGAAAAACGGGAAAATGTGGGGAAAATTCGCAGTTTTCTGCGAGCACAGGTTCTAGACAGGTGCAAACTTAGACTTACGCTACTCTAAGGGACCCAAACAGCATATTAAAAATTCAGAACTACATCGTGATTTGCGATTTTAGCTCTTTTTTTTGCATAGATTGACTGGACTACAAGTACTTACTACAACCACTAATATATACATGTGTGTGTATTTTTCACAAAGCATTCCTTAGCTTACCATTTTACCAATGCGTTACCCTGCCATAAACTTTATAACTCTTCTTTTAGAAATCAGAGATAGGACTGTATCGGGACTTTGGTCGCTATCTCGCTGAAAATCCTGATCTGTTGACAAAAAATTATGACGAAGGAGCTCAAAGAGTCCGCAATTCCGGAGGAGACTACGCCTTTGTCATGGAATCTTCCAGCAGTGAATTGTGGGCAGACACAGAACCGTGCGATGTTCTAGTTACTTCTGGATTCCTGAATACAATGAACTATGCAGTAGCTATGCAAAAGAATTCCTCTCTTAAGTATGCTTTCACCCTTCCTTGGAAACTTATCCAAATTCAGTTCTTCAATGAAGGGCATTGGTGGATTTACCATGTATCAGGGGGGCCGACTTGCAAAAGTTATTGAGGGGGGCTGAAGATCTAGCAGTATGGAATTTTGTCCCCTTCCCCCAGATGAACGGGGTCTCCTCGGAAAAATGATGTATTCTTTTACCTTGAAAATGGCATTTTACATATTGTTTTGGATGTAGTTTTGAGTTCTTTTCAAAGTGCATCGCACTTCTGATATTGTAAATCGCCACTGTTCATATCGGAGAAAATTGACCTACTTACTTGACAATGCTTCCATTTCAAAAGTTGCAGCTTCTATTTTTAAAATCAGACAGGTTTTTATTAGGGACTAGAAACCAGTTTTTTTCCCATAACCTTAGTCATATTTGGGTCTTTGTCTTTGACTATTCTGTTGTAATTTATAAGAGAAATGTATTCTAAGGTAGTTACTATGAAGAGCAAAATCATAATTTTTTAAAACATATGAAAAAAGGACCCAAAAACCTAAAGATTATAAATATACAATAAATAAATTAAATATTCCAAAAAACTCAAAACTGCTCTCAAAGAGAAAGTATCATCGGTGTGCAGATCTGCTCTTAATTATAATCTGGATAACTGATTTTTAAAATTAAAAAAAAAAAAAAAGAAAAGGTTAAGAAAAAAATAACATAACCTCTGTTGGTTTAAAAGTGCAGCATGGTATTTTAAACTACAACCAAATTAATGTGTGAGTGATTAAGCAGCTAAGGAAGTCTTAAATAAATTGGTGACTTTTCTGAAAGCTGAATTTAATGCATTATATTTCAGGGAGAAATTTGACGATGCAATCATCACTCTGACAGAGAAAGGCACACTCAGAAAACTGTACGAAAAATGGTGGCATAACACGACTGGTTGTGAAGATCCAAACCTTGATATTTTACCAGTAGGTTTCTTTTTGTAATGAAACTCTCATTTATATGGTGTTTCTCAGTTCTAGTTTACTATGAGAATATATTAAGTTCTCAGAAATCTTTATGCAATGTTATTGTTTGTTTTTGCATTGGATAATTAATTCTAGACACACATTTTAAGTATTCTTAACTTAAATGTTTTTTTTTTTAAATCAAATATGTTATAATCTATATTTAGCCAACCTATATGTCATAATCTACATTTCACAACCTCAGCTTTTTTTTTCTTTTTTAAAAAGTTTTTGTGCTGCACTGCACAGGCATACAATAAACGATCAAACAAATGCCTATCAAAAGAATGATAAAATTTTGAAAAAAAAAAAAAAACTATTTTGGACAGAGTATGAATACAATCGAAGCACCAAGAAGCAAAGGGACGTAAATGTTAAAATTAAAAACTTGGAGATAACTAGTACAAATGATAGCAGTAACTTTCATTTGTTTAGTGGCATGAGAGTGTACTAGTAAAATTTTTAGTTGCTGATGTACAACATGACTTTAAAAACATTTCAATGAAAGCCTACTTATAGTTGGAACTTAGCATGTGTTCTACTCAAAAGTTTAATAAAGACTACCTAAATTTCTTTGCTATTCATTGCCTCATTGGTAGACCAGTTATAATGGGGAAAAGAGTTGCGACCCTAGTAATGAACATCAGGATTAATTTACACATGGGAGCTCAAGCTCTTGTACTCCTTTCCTTTCTCAGTGAATTATCGGATTAAACAGAATATCAGGCCATTTACGCCATTTGACTACAAATTCTGAAGAATACCGGGTTCCCTTTAGTTTTCTTTTTTCATAAAGAAATAAACCCTGTATGCACTTAAGGTGCATTAAGAATGGCTAATATTTAGGGTATCTCACAAACAAGGTAGTTAAGAGTGAACAATTCATTTCAAGTGTAAAACCTGTATCTATTTGTCAATGCAGCAGCAAAAAAGCAAAAAAAATTTACACCAAGTACGTGTAAAAATTTTTTAATAAAATGTAACTTTTTAAAAATTTTTTTTGAAGGTGTTTAGATACTTGTGTGTGTATCTTGACATTATAATCAAAATTAAAATTAATAAGATAATTTTTGTTTCATTCTTTTTACAAATTGCTCACAAGAACACAGTGTATTTCTAAATTGGGAACTACCCTCCCCTAGAGAAAACTAGTCATTTTTTTAAAACTTTGATATTTTATCTCAGTATTAAACTAAGTTGTTCATTGATCTAATTAATGCACTGGAGCTTGCACAGCTGAGTAGGCTCCTGAAAAACTGATGGCATTTTTGAAACATTTTGCTTCAGATAATACTTCTCTTTTCAATTTGCGATTTTGGCAGTTTGTTTTTGTATTGTATATGCATTCAACATTCTTGAAGTATGTTCCTGTTGACAGCTAAGAGATAGGAAAATAAGATCACAATGCAAAAAGAGAGTGTTTCAAATGTCAATTTGTATCTTATGTATTTAAATCAATTTGAGTTAAAGAATGGAATTAAAAGATTTAGTTTTACTAATATTAAATCTAAACTAATTTCTATATTATCTTTTCAGAGGGTTTACAGCACTTCAATGACACTGCATGAAGTATCAGGACTATTTTACCTGCTGATTTTATTTGCACTGTTATCAGCAGCAGCGGCAGCTGTAGAACATTACATAAGAACAAAACGTGTGACTATAGAGTGAAAAGCAGATCAGAAACTTAAAAAATATATTTATTGAATAATCCTTGTTCCTTGCATGTTCAAGGTATTTTAGAAGTTCAAGCTAAACTGCATTTGTATTTTATACTGTAAATATTTGTGATGGTTTTACAATGACGTTTTTGATAATGCATGAGTTCAGGGGCTTGCATGTGTAGTTTTCTAATAAAACTATGTTATGCAAAATGATTGTGTGAAAATTATTTGAATTAGATTTATTTTTCTGATAAGAAATAAATAAAGGAAGATACTGTAGAACTTTAACCTAATAGTATCATTAGAAATTAGCACACAGTTTTACTTTGAGTATCTAATACTATCAACAAAGCAAATAAAATAACAAAGAAGTTTTTTTTATAGCAAAAATGCATTACCCACATAACTAGTAGTGAGCAATGAATATTTATAAATAAGTAATTCTTTTAAAAACATAACAGAGAATTCTTTGCTAAACAAATTTATGTTTTTCTAAACACTTTAGTTTTCACCAACAACAAAAATGTGTTAATAATTTCACTGTGCATTATGGTATTCTAGTCTTATTAGGCTATAATTGTGCCGAATTATATATCGGGCTTGAAAAAAAAAAAGAAAATTCGTGAATTTAAGATAAATGTGTCAAACTAAACATAAATCTACAACTTTTATTTTGAGAATAAATGTACTTTGCAAAGAAATCCTCTAATTTTGAGCTACAAGATCACAAGTTCAATTGCAAAAAATATCTTTGTGATATAATTGGTGAGTTAAAAAATAAGATTCAATAAGTGAGTTAAAAAATAAGATCAAAGTTTTTTTTTTTTTTGAATCAACAGCGTTTAAAAAGTAGCTTTTAGGTTTACAGCTGATATAAAAGAAATTAATGCATATTTCTACAATAGTTTTTTCAGTTAAAAAGTTTTATAAGTTTATCAAAAATTATGACTGACAAAATTGTTATAGTATACAATTGCAAAATATTTATGCAAAACTACTGAATTATTGTAAATGAAGAAATACAAGAATGAATAATTGTTATTCAACATACTCAGGGCCCACGCTAAGGATTTTAAGTTGCTAACCAGTAAATGATCCAAATTTCAAAAGTCTTTGTCAAATAATTTTAATTACTTCTTTTTCTTAATATAATACACACATTTTTCCCCAGTGGAAATTTGTGAGAATTTTCTGTTTGCCAATACTTTAGCCAAATCGGAATTTTGTTCACCAAATTTTTATTTGTATCACCTTTAGTAAGATGGCGAATGTTTAGCGCGCCCTGATACACAACAAATAAAATGCACTAGATGGCACTTGTATGAAACAAAACAGGGTTTCCCAGATTTTACATTTTATTTCTCATAACTCTTCTTTAAATTATGTGAAATGTTTACAAGGTCTATGATGGACTATTCCTTTTATCCATCTTGCTGCAGAACACCACCTAGCAGTATTTTGAACTTTTTTGATGATAACGTTTTAACATAAACATAATTTGCTAAGTTATAAATTTGAAATGTTATTTAAAACTATTGCTTTCTACAGAAGAAAAACATCAACGGACAAAAAAAATTGCCAAATGACAAAATTTAACCTTTAGGAGCCGGGCGGTACACATGCAGTATCGTAACTATTTTTTTTTTTTTAGAGGACAGGGTTGAGATTTTCACTCGAACCCTTTGAGCCGGGGATTTTTTCAAGGTTTCATATGTCTGGTACGACAGTTTATACCTTCTCTTTTCAATGGAAAAGAAATCTGGTTCAACTGTCGTACTACCTGGGTCGAAAGAAAAATTTCTAAAAAACAGCCCGGTTCCCAAAGGTTAAGATTCTTCAAAATTTTCTTTTTTTAAACTTTAGGTAAAGAATAATTTTCACATTAACTAGAGAGCTCAGCGGATGATTCCACACATAATGTAAAAAGGCAAATAGTTGTAAATATTAACTGTATTTGATGATGACTGCCTTGTAGTACATATAAACTAGTATTAATACAATTTTCATGTGTTAAATTTATTTATGAAAATCGTACAAAATGGTAATGATATTTTTACAACGAAATGTTCTTTCACAATATTGTAACGTCATATTCTTCGTTTCTGAGTACTGATATAAAGCACTATAATAAAGAAAGAAAAACAGCTTTGCTTACTTATTTAAGTAATAAAAATATATGCACACATTCACTATTTTACAGCTTAAAAAATATATTAGAAGTCTAAGAAGAATAAATATATTTTTGAATGTAAGTTCATTGAATTTTAATTGCAGTAATTTTATATTCATTTGAGCAAAAATATTTTATTTCAACCAAATAAATAAGTATTAATTCCAAATATAAATACTATATTGTACGAGCGCAGCCAGAATTCTCTTCTGGAGGGGTTTTTTTGGATTGAAACAGCCTTAACATGTGTTTAAACCATTGTCTTAGGGTTAGTAATAATGTTAAAACCAAGGCTTGTGTGTGGGGTGGGGGGTTCACCTCTAAAACTACCCCTTTAATGCACCACTGCTATAAAAGTTTCAATATAATAAAACTACCAAGTCTAGATAACTACATTATGGAAAAAATTGAGCAGGAAAGAGTTTATTTCTTTCAGACATTCTCCATTTTGGAAAATAGTTACCAGTTCCTAGCAGTAATAATGCACTCTTATTTGCCACATCCTTCCTGTTTTATGAAACAGAAAAATTTTATAACTACCTTCTTGAGATTAGGGTATGAGTTTAGATAACATTACATTTGAATTGAAATAAAGTATTAGAGCTATACTTTTAAATACTTGTATGCTCACATAGAATCATTTATGTATTAAACAGCTAAATTAAATTAATGCACTCAATTTGCAATGAAAAATAAGAGCATTAGTTTGAGGAAAATTCAAAATAAGGTATATCAAATTTCAGTGTAAGGTAACTAGCTTATAAAACCAGCTGACCACACATATGGTTTCTTTTGAAAAGTATCTCCTGATTTAATTGATAACTCTACACATTTTCTTAAGCGCTTGCTCCACAGCTTGGTTTTAATTAACCTTCCCAGACAAATCTTTCTAACTATTTTTGCGAATTATGCTCCCGGTTGTCCTGTTTTCCATGGGAGAGTTTAGCTAGATAATATAGATGCACATTGCACATGCTCATACGATGCAGATATATTCACTGCTGTGCAGTATAAATTGTATGCATAGATACTTTATATTTTTATCCCACTATGAAAGAGGAGATGAGCTTTAGCTGATTAATTGTACTTCTTAGTTGGTTAATTGTACAACTATTGCACATAATAAACAAAATGCTACGACTAAAATAAGTATCACCACAAAGAGCTACAATAACACTACATTACAAAAATACCTTTTCTTCAAAATAACACAAAAGTACCAAAGATAACTTATTTCTGTGGTAGCCCAGTACATAGAAATATACCACCAACAAAACCAAAAGCTTATCCAAAATATACCACGCTAAAAGAATTTGCAATAGTCAAAGAAAAAAAAAAAAACAATGCTCCTCAAATTTTAATATATGAAAAGTAAAAATATCTCCTAAGTATATCACAAACACTTACAAAAATACTGTAATTTCATTTGCTCTCAGAAATGCTTTAAAATGACAAAAAATATGTATACAATATTTACCATAAAATGACACTTCATTTTTCGAAAAAAAGTATCAGAGGCAGCTTATTTTCAGTTATTCAATTCATTAAATAAACATTCATAAAAAAAAAGGTCGAAAAATATACACTGAACAACATTAAAAAGTTATTTTTGCTTATTTGGCTTAAAAAAAATAAGTAACATAAAAGTACTGGGCTTTTGTTTAATTTGCAATGTTTCCCTAGAAATTAACCTCAATAGTTCATGAAATCAATGAGATTTAACTTTTTGAACAAATAACTAATATGAACTCACTTTTGCATAGTCTAATCCCATATACAGCCAACAACCGAATAAGCAGTTAATAAGCAGGACTCATACTGAATAAGAAGTTAATATCGGACCATATACGCACACAAAACTAAACCGTTTCATCCCATTAATTCCGAATTACTCTGATTTCTCTTTTAACAAAACACAACAGTGAAAATACTGCTAATTTTGCATTTAAAAAAAAATGGTGCGCTTTTTAACACTTGTTAACGCTACCCTCCCTCTCTCAATATAGGGGAGGGGGGTCACCCATTTACTCAACACTCGAAATAGTTAACAATTTCTTAGGGTCAACACTAACACACAGCTACCCAGGGGTGATAGTGAATTGATAAAAAAATACCTGAAAGTTTTAAAGAGAAAATGTGTGGGGAGAGGGGGGGGATGTTTTTTCTTAAAACAAGGCCCCTATTACTTAAGCACACCTAATTTTAAAATTATACATATAATTTCCTTTCATAAACTAACACATTTTATATATTCGAATACTTTCAAATAGTTTTTAGCCAAAATATTGTGCATGCATTTAATTAAGTTGTAGAAGAGTAATAAAGTTACTTTTGAGCTGGTGTTGAACAAATTATCTCCAAAAAAAAATTTTTAAGGAGTAAGCAAAAGTATAACAGAATTACTGTTTGTAGTGCAAAAATATTTATAAAGTAATAAAAGTTGCATTTGTTACTGAAAATATAGAAAAGAATTGATCTAGATACAGTATCCATAAATCTCATAATTAGTGCAATATGACCTTAGTCAAAGATTTCATATTTATTAATACTGAAGTATAATACTATTTAAAGATATTATGTATGTTTTAAAAAGCTTAAATAGTTGAAACAAAAATAAATTCAGCCAGATTCGCATTTAAGTTTTTGACATTTGACACTTTGAAATAGCATAAAATTTTGTTTAAAACTTTTATTTTAATGATTTAATCAAAATAAAAAGAAATGTTATTTGCTTGCCTTTCAACAAGGAATAGAAAGCATCGAAAATGTGAAATATATGATTCTCACAGCTGACGCAATTGTCAAATTTAAGCCGTTAAAAGTATGAAAATGGCATAGTTAAAAATTTTAAATTTATGATTTTTTAATATAAGAGCTATTCCATACCAAATCACCGAAAAAAAAAAAAGTTGGTCGCACGACCGACTCGGATTTTTTCTTAATTTGGTACACTGATTGATGGTATAGAGGTATGAAAAAGCCCAAAAGGAAAGTTACCTGCTCCACTTATTTTCTGAGATACATGCCCTCAAAGTTTGTCCGCCACGTCAAAATACTAAAAAAGTGATGTTATTTAATCATTTTTTATAAAAAATCGTACTCATGCAAAATAAAAGTGTTAGATATCTATGGAAACTAGTTACTCCAGGCATTTTGAAAAAAAATACTAGAACGTTCATAATGAAAATTGCCAAGGTACAGGGCTCTTTGAAGTTGTCACCACAAAAACTTGATTTTGCAGATTTTGCTAAAATTCAGGCATTTATTACAAAAAAAGGCAAACAAAACCAAAGGTTTTCTCACTTTCTGGTAGTGTACAGGTCCTCCCTGTAAATTGCTACGCAATAAATTTTTTGGGTTTCTCACTCCTTCTTGGAAATATTTTAGCTTAAAGATAAGCCGTAAGGCAAAAAATGCGTTTTTGGCCATCTTGGCAGCCATTTTTCTCATAAAGGGGGAGCAGTAGAAACTTTAATTTTTTTTTTAAACAAGCCACTGATATGTTAGCTATTCACAGGAAAAGAGTTTACTTTTGGTTATTTCCTCCATTAAGAGATATCTTGCTGACAGTATATGCATGTTTTTCACGACGACCATATGCTTTTGTTCCCCCTCTCATGGACTTAAATTTAATTAAACCAAAAAATAATGATATATTTATTATTAGCTGTATTATCTACCCAATATGTCATGAAATTTAATTTATTAAATCATTGAACAATAAATTAGATAATTGATGAAAACAAGAAAAAGTATTTGTCTGATGCCTGAGCATTATGCATTCATAATTATAAAGCACTAAATACTTTCTTGAGAAATTAATTAACATAAATGAGCTCTAAATATTTATATTATAAGCAATACCCAATCTTGTGATTGGGATACTCCTGTTTTTAATTGAAGAATTTCTTGAATATCACATGAATATCAGGAAAATAAATGAGGTCTTTTCGTTTGATGTATGATACTTTATGACAAATTTCATTTGATGGGCTACTAACTGAGCATGGTGACAAAGAGCTATTAATTTCAGCATCGAATTCCATTTTACCTTATTAACAGTTAAATATTTATAAAATAATTAAATAAATAATTTAACATAAAGCCATGCTTGAAGAATTAAAATTAGTGCAACTAATTTATTCCCATACTGATTGTTTTGGTCGATAGCTCAGTTTAAAAAACACAACACAAATTCTCGAATGGACTGTTTTATTTCACGGCTTCTCTAAGCGCATACTCACACACTCTCTCTCTCTCGTTACATATTAGCAGACAGCTGCTACTCCTTGAAGTAGGTGGCGCTACGATAGGCATG